>JAPMOQ010027115.1:90376-110820 GCA_026543055.1 Argiope trifasciata | reverse complement strand
AATTATAACCGAGTATAAACTGAAAATGTTTAACTTCATTGAAATTCTTAATAAAACAATTGTTTTTTGTTATATTTTCTACAAAAATATTGTTTGCTTTATTTCACCTTTTATCAAATAATTAAATATTATAATTATTAAATATTTATAAAAATGTGAATACCCTTTTTTTAATTAAAAAAAGGCTGATGCAACCGAAATATTTTCCAATTAAATGTACATTTCTAATAATTTATTAATTTTGAAAGAGTGGCAAGTCCATTTAGTTATAGTAAAACTCTTATTTTTTTAGTCAGCACTGTAAACACTATTGGATTATAAACTTGCATCATCTGGTAGCACAAAATACAAAAACATATCCATTAATACCTACAACCATTTTTAAATTTATTGGAAAGCAAACGTTTAAATATTTCGCAGTAACAAAAAAGAATTTGACCCATTTTTGAAATAAACGGCTCACATTAATATTTATTTCATACATATGTACAAATACATACATGGGGCATTCAAGTGAAAAAGTACGAAATGACACTGTGAGTATAAACGCAGATTTTATTCAAAGTTACCCTATAGGCCTCAGTAAACGATCCCCTTGATTAACGAGCCAAATAATTCCGTGTTCCCAGAATTCGAGTGGCCATGACGAGGCCCAGACCTCGAAATTTTTTAGTCACATAAATAAAGTGGGGGTTTCCATCTAAGGTAATTTACTATCTAAAACTACACCTAAATATTTGCATTCCTTACAGCACGGGATAGTTTTTTTTAAATTTTATCGCGTGGGTGGGTAACTCTTATTATAGTTATTTTTATGAAAGAAAATGGCTTCGGTTTTACTGGCATTTATTTCTATTTTTCATTTGATGAGCCAATCCTCAAGAGATTTAAGATGTCTGTTTAGAGCTATGGTGATGAAATTAGGATTTGCTTTTCTAACTAGTACTGCTGTATCATCGGCGTATACACACACCATGATGTTAAATTATTTGGGGATATCATTAATAAACAGGATAAATAGTATGGGTCCTAGTTTAGATCCTCGGGGAACACCTGCATTGATGGGTTCCATATCCGAGTAAACACTGTTTACTTTTATTTAGAAGGAAGAAGGCAATATAATTTATATTAGGAGTGGGAATATTTTGTAGTTAATTAGTTTGTAAGGCCGCTTTGCCTAACTCTGTCAAAAGCTTTCAGAACGTCTAAAAAAAACAGCAACAGTTTTTATTTTTATTTTCGAAACCTTAAAAGTTGATGCGTGGTGGGAGGGCTTTTGCGGAATCCGAATTGTTCGGAGAATAGTATATTTTCTACAAGGTGGGAGTTTAATCTACTTAGTGTAATTTTCTCAGCAATTTTACTGACTGAAGGGAGTAGGGATATGCCTCTGTAACTGCAGGGGTCAGTTGGGTCTTTACCTGGTTTTAATATGGGAATAACTGCAGCTGTTTTACACACGGTGGGAAAATGTCCTTTAAAATAATGCTACTATTTATGATATTAATTAGGAATTTCAAGAGTTTTCAAGGAGGGTTTTAATCCTTTTGTTATTAATGGACTCGAGGCCAGGTGCTTTTTTTATTCAGAGTTTAATATGTTCAATAATTTCTTTCAAGGTAGGAGAGTGAATATCAGTAACTTTAAGTGGTAGGGAGTCTCGACAGCTTTCGACTGTATTATTTAATGCCTTGCCACGTCACTTGGACGATACTCTTTATAAGAGCCTCTTATAAGAACTTTATACTCTTTATAAGAGCCTCTAATAAGAAATTTATACTCTTTATAAGAGCCTCTTATAAGAAATTTATACTCTTTATAAGACCCTTACTTAGATCTGGCCGGAGACTCCAATCGCATCCCGAGATGTTTCGCTACGTTTTCCCAAAGCAGTATAGACAAATGTTAGCGGTTACATTGTTACACCGTTCCGTACTTTTTCATTTGTACACTCCTTGTATAAACATATTTTTAAAAACATTTACAAAAATTGCACCTATTTAAATTGCATATATGCAAACAATGCATATATTTACAAACACATATAAACATACAATCTGGATGATCAGTAGAATCAGATCAGTAGAAATTCTATCACAGCTGAATATCTGATGTTTGGCGCAAACTCCAAACAGAAACTGAAAAATATTTTAAAAAAAACACAATTACGATAAAATATTTAAATCAAAAGTTTCATTTTAAAAAGCTATAATGAAAAGGATATAGTATCAGTTAAAAATAGGAATATTTTACTATGTCATAATATATTGAATCTTTTCATGATTTGATGATAGCAGATATTCTAGGTAGGATTATAAAATATATTGAAATTATTGGCAGATGGTAAGAGAAAATGACAGTTCCTGATTCCTTCAGGCTAGGTGATAGTTTTAAAAAATCCATGCACGCATCTTTCTTATTTTTATTAAAAACCTTTGAGTAATGATGATGAGGTAGCAAATGAAATCATTGCAGCGAATGAAAACCCAAATCAAGTGAAGTATATATTCAATATTTTAGATATTCACGGCAACATCTATGGGTTTTTTTAAAAAACCATTTGAAATGTAACAATTACGATACATTGATCGTAATTGGATAAAAAATTTTAATTAGGAGAAAACTACACCAAAAAACAGAAACAACGCTTCGTGATTCAGTTCAAAGAGTGCTTTTAAAGTTAAGGTGAACGGTTTTTTCCAATAATTACTCGATGTTGATATAAGAAAATTAATTCATAATGAATTCATTAAGAACCAAAAAAAGAAAGTTTTAAAAGCTGTGCTAACACTTTTTACCAGCGATTTATTAAATGATATACTATTTAATTCAATGTTTAAATCATCCAAACCAGGAGATGCTTTAATAAAAGAAAAAGAAACCATAAAAGACTCAACGATGAATTGAGATTAAACATTATTCATAAACAGATCCTGTTCATTCCTTTATATGTTCTGAACTGTAATATAAATATGCGTTCGGATGCAGTATTAATGAAATCCACCGTACTGACATTTAATGGTAAAATTAAGAACTGAATCACATTTCATGGCATATTCGTCCTAAGAATAACAGAAAATAAATTCATTTCAAATACATTGAAATTCCATATCTTAATGCCTATTTTAGAGATCTAGCTTTGCGAATTATATTGCAATCTGAAAGCACATAGCCCCAAACTATGCTTCCAGTTTCTGCAACAACTCTCACATTGTCAACAACATAAGCATAACCATATACATCTCACAACAAAAAAACTTCCAATCAATCATTCAATTCGGAACAGACAGATGTTTATATTCATCCAAAATAGATTAACTCCTGTTTTCTCCTGTCATCAACAGATAAGACTCAATTACAGGTACACTCAGCTTGCTCAGTGAGAACCAGCTGTCCTTTCATACAGACTCAATCATTTATATAAGAGATTTTAACAAAGTCAAAATTATTTTTTTCTTTGCATTTAAAAAACACATTCATTTACAATCAAACCTTCATTCAATTCAAACAAAATTAATCACATCAATATCAGTCAAACTTTCGATTTTTTTAAACCCTAAAAATGAAAACCTGCATCTGACTGCATGTTCAAGTCTCAGGGCAAGACATATCACATGTGTTTGGAACAGCTTGGAAAGAAGTCCCCCAAAAAAGGAATAAAAATTCAAATATATCACATATAAAGAGAAAATTGCAGCGAAGTTTTTTAATTTATTTGTTAGCATAATTGTTGTGTTTACGCTCAGAAACGGAGATTTTAAGATTTTAGAATTGCCGTAAGAAAATTGGGTTACCATATTTGGGGAATCAACACCATCAGAAATTCCATTTTGGCTATTGTGCCGTATCCTTTAATGCAAATACTGCGAATTTTGATTTATTGAATGAAAAGGAAAGAAAGAGAAAGCGATAAGTGAGGGTGTAGCGAGATTAACAAAAACTTTGGAGATTCTTTTTTAAATTTAAAATCAACTTATTCAATCTCTATCATTATTAAATTTGAAGTCAATGACTTCATTTATGCTAAATAAGTTCACCGATTTATTGCAAATTAGAAAGAAGAAAAAACTAAGTTTCGTCTTCTAATTAGAATAATAGATGTGATTTCAAGAGCATGCTCTATAATTTCTAATAATAGTTTCACAATACAAAAAGATACAATACACGATACAATCAGAAATTTTCTGAATGCCTGAAACCTGAAATACGATTCCTATATTAAATCATGATTTCCAAGACAGTATGTTCCCTTGAAGTTGCTGATCCTTATTTTTATTGAACTGGAAAAATTGGTGTTACTGGGAATTAGCTTTCCATATATTGAAATAAGTTGTCTAACCAGATACTGAAACAAGTTGAATTGTCCAATTTTGAGCTCAAATTTCAATAAAGTCACTGGGAACACTGTAAATATTGTGAGGTTAAATTACCATTCAAAAGGTACTGAAACGAATTTTATAATTCAGTCCTGGAAGGAAAGAAAAAAAAAAAAAAAAAAAGACTAGACGACATTTTTTGATTTTAGACTAGATTAGACTAATATAGCACTTCATATTCCTTTTGCTAAAACACAGCAGCGAGGGAGGCAAAAAAAAAGAAGCCAAAAATAGTAACTGTACAGTAAAATATATCAAATAAATAGATCAAGCAAAGTAAATTTTAAAATATAGAAATAAAATAAATATAATAAAACAGTAAATAATAAATATTTAAAAAAAATTAATTCTAAAATATATTAATAAATAATTCAACTAAAGTTTATTTTTAGAAACTACACAAATATTTCGACTAAACACTACACAAATATTTCGACTAAACACTACACAAATATTTCGACTAAAAACTACATAAATATTTCAACTAAAAATACTTAATTGTCTAAAAATATATATATAATTTGGCTAAAAAAATACATATCTAAAATATATATATAATTTACTAAAAAAGTACAAAACACAGTTTTAAAAGAATGCACAATTCAACTAAAAAAATACACAATTCAAAAAAAATTCAAATAAAAAAAAACAGTTGAAATTTAAAAAAATGCAGAATTTAATTAAAGTTTCAAGGATGCAATAGAATACCGTCAAAGATCATTTAACTGTCAGAATGTAATTTATTGCATAGCCTACAAAGCAATGAAAAATATAAAACTTACCTTTAGTATACAATAGGAAACTTATCCACTCTATCTACCATTCTCTAAGTCTTGTTATGAAGAAAATATTTGGGAACACTCAGCTTCTCCGTGTATTTAAAAAATATGGTTCTTTGTATGGTTTGAAATTCCTTGTCTTTCCGAACTACGAATCTTTATATAGGTATTCAATTTGCCCAGAAGAATCCGGATGTTTTAAAAACTTCGCTGTTTTTACAATGCCAACTAAAAGGCTCATGGCGTCTAGTGATAATCACGAAAGTTTGCAATATAGAGGAAAGTCTTTTAGGGTCAAAAAGCTGAATCATTCCATTAATCTTAATCGCCTAGCCATGGCTCGAAATTCGCAAAGTAACAATTACGGCACGATTAACAACTAAGTCCTTCTAAACTGACTAAAATCACATATTAGATCAAAGGACGGAAAACATTTGTATTTAATTGAATAGACGAAGTTCAAAAACTGCGATACAAGCGTCTGGGAGCTAATTATCGAGGGAATTGAAATCTTACTGATTTCCTAAACAGGGGACGCAAATATTGAGATTAACATAAAGGCTATTGTTGGATGAGAAGATATTTTTTCAAAGAAGCTTACTTTCCAATAAATACAGATAATGAAGATATTTTAATTTCACTACTAAATAAATTAATTTAATGAGCTAAAATAATTGTTTTTATTTTATTTTAAAATCTTTAATCATCATACTTAAACTGATACCTTCTATTGATTTCAAAACTAATAATAAAATTGCAGCTAATTCATATTATAAGCAACGAATTCAATGTTTTTCATAATGTTTAAAAATATTGAAAAATATAAAATACTGACAAACTTGCAGGTAATCATTTCATCAAAGAATTGCAACTAGCTGAAAAAGATTTAGTTCAATTGTTTCAACAAGATGAATTAATGAAAATTAAGAATCCCAGAAAGAGTTATCTCCAGCAATAGCAAGATAAAATTTTATTATATATTATTTAAATTTTATTTTATTTTGTTTCTTAGACAATAACAATAACGTATGTATTAGAAGCGTTTATTTCAAACAGAACCGAATTTAAAAAAAAAGACTAATTAAAAAGGTATTGCTATTTCAAATATTTACAGATAGGTTTTAATGATTTATTATAACATATTAGATGTAAATTTTGAATCATAAACAGCAGATATGTAAACTAGAAAATCATGTTTCAATACTTTACTTGTTTTAAGTGAAAACTTGTATTAGAGAATCAAATTATAAGCGAATACCTAGAGAATGAGCGGTGCCTTTTTCTTTTTATAATTTTAGAGCAGTTTTTTGTAGTCCTTCCTCTCTTTATATATAAAATTCAGAAATCAAAATGGGAATATTAATCATGTATGGTTGTATAATTGAATTTTACTTCAGAAACTTGTATGTTTGTTACATTTTAGTTGAGGAAAATCCAAAAATATTTAATAATAATGCTAAATCTTTCATTAATGAGAGTATTGAAATAAAAATTGCATAAAGGGACTTAACATCAAAACGAGAAATTTTTCTTATAAGGGAAAACAATAAATAGAAATTTACACTTCAAAAACGAAATCGATTATGGAATGCTGGAGTCAAATTATTAAAAAATATTAAGCATATTATTAAAAGTGCATAATTGTTTCTGGTAAAATTTTTCATAATTCTAAAAATCCAAAGAATTCTCAATACAAAATATTTTCATCCATCATTTGAGTTTACAAACTGAAATTTTTACCAGAATCCATGACATTTCTTGTTAACCTTTACTTTTTTAGTAATAGAGAATAAAATTCCTAATTGAAAAATAAAATAGAAACCATAAATTTAGCTTTCATGGAGAAAGAATCGGAGTCTTACAATATGTAGTGAATAAGAGGTTTGTTCAAAACTTAATTAAAAATAGGTGTATTTAAGTTAATCAAAGATGGAAATATATCCAAAATAAAGTGGTTAAATGGTAGAATACCAAAAAATAATTTTAAATAAGGATTAAAGAGAGAAATAGTAATCAATGCTTTGTTACGCTAGTTACCAATATTCTTTTCATAAATGATCGCTTTTTTATGTAAAATATATCATTACAGTGTTATCATACAATTCTTTTATTTATTCCATTAATGTCAACATGTGTTTAAATAATTGTTTCTTATTATATTTTACTATTTCAAGTATAACAATCGGGATCAAATAATTGTCCATAATTGATTAAGAGAATATTCTATTTTTAGGAGTCTATATACCAGGGGTCGGCAACCTGCGGTTCTTTTGATGTAAAGTTGCAGCTCACTCACCATACGAAAATTTAATAATTTATTATTAAAACCCTTAAAAAATAATATATTTTTTTAAGTGCATAATATCTCAACAGCTTTATTAACAAAATCTTTCATTACAAATCGCTACGTATTGTTAATTAAAATGATTTCCCTGAAGAAATAGGTAGCTAGTTTTCTGACCTACTTCTGCACAATATAGTGCACTGCCTTTCAAGAAGTAACGAATTGCTACGTTTTGCTTTGTGCTTGAGTAACATAAAAAGCATTCCTCGGTGAAAAAACACATCGCAAACTAGAATTGAAAGACAAATGGATTCAATCAAAATGAACTTCATGTAAGATATCACAATGAAACTAAATGAACTAAATCTAAAACTGAAAGGAAAGGGCATCCCAACCCACGCCTTGCTTGAAGAAAGTTTGTTTCGGGGGAAAAAAAATAAATGCTACTTTTTACTGAAGACATGGAGAGCGGCAAGTTATTTCATTTCAAAAGTTTGAAACAATATCGCGATGAGACCAATGCAACTACTGGCACGAAGTACTTCAGCACAATTTTCAAAAACACGAAAGATCGATTCGCTGAGAGATTCGAGCAATTCAAAACATGCAAAAGTAATTTCGCGTTCACAGTAAATCTTCTTAACACAAATACAAATGAGATCAACATTGCGCCATTTGGAATTGATGCTGGACCGCTTCAAATGCAATTGCTAGATTTGAACACCAAAGACAATGAGTGGCAAGTTCACAGAATTTAAGAGCAAGTTTTAAGTCCAGAAATACAAGCACACCGCGCAGCACAAGTGGACAGCTTTAAAAGAAATTCCGAGAATTGAGGCCCTCATATTCGACACATTTTAATATTTATGATGCCCTCATATATATATTTGGAATAATTTTCCAGGATATTATAGTGAGGTGAAGAAGTTGTCAAATGGAGTGCTGTTGATCTTCGGGTATACATATTCGTGTGAGCAAGCGTTCTCTTCCACGAATATAATAAAAAGTAAATTTAGAACTAACAAACAAATCTAGAATCGTGCTTGAAACTTAAAACAACAAGCTATAAAACAGATTTAATCAAACTTTCAAAAGGTATGCAAAGCCATTTCTCCTACTGATGCAACTATTTATATCAGTGTTTTTATATGAATAAAGAATATTCCATATTTAAAGCTGTTTGTTTCAAATTTTAAAAAAATTATATATTAGCAAATACTATACCATAAAAAAAAATTTCAGTGGCTCTAAAAGTTGGAAAATTTTGTAAATCGTTGCTTATGGCTCTTTGGTTTAAATAGGTTACCGCCCCATGTCTATACCTTCAGAGAACCAATTATTTTATGAAATTATATGTTTAAATACTCATATTGCTTATCAATTTTACAAATTAAAATTAAATTCAAAAGGGAAAAAGGACAGAATTTAGAGAGATAAGATTTGAAAGTTCTATAGGTTAAAAATAATAGAACAATTTATAGTTATAAAATATGCACAAAATTTTGTTTCTTAAAAATAGAGGGATAAAAGCTTTCCAAATTTACATTAAATCAAACATAAAAATCTGAATACACATGTTTTAAAAAAACAAAATTTTAAAATAATCCTTTAAAAAAATTGTTTTCAAGATGGAAAAAATATCAGAAGTTGTACTTCTGTAAAAATACTTACAGTAAAATCTTCATTGACTATACTTAATTCTATTTTATTTCTTTTTTTTACCTACTTTTTTACTTACCTAAAACAGTTGCAAATATAAAAGAAAATTAATAAAAATATACATTGCAACGAAAATAAATTCTGCAAAAATAAATATACAAATAAAAAAAAGAAAGAAAATTTTGCAATATTCTCTTTTGCAATGTCAGCCAAAAACTTGGTCCGTATTGCCTTTCAAGCAGATATGCAATTTTTTCTCAAAAACTTTTATAGAAAATTTAAAAAAAATAATATTAAATGGAAATATAATTTCTCTATATTTAATAAGAGCCATTACAATTTGTGACATGTCTATCAGCATTTATAATGTTAAAAGAAGTTAAAAACATCTAAAACTTCATGTTTTCATCATTATCCAATGCAAAATTCCAACTTATTTTTCCTTTTAGCAGCTGAGCCAGATATGCATGAATAAAAATTAGCTATGAAATTATAAACATTGCATTTAATTTGTTTAATACTGGTTTGTAACTAAAGTTAATGAGCTGAAGTTTAATATTGCTATCATTTTGAATTTAGCAATGCATTATTTTTCTGTTAGTGTATCAATATTTCTTTCAAACCTATTTTAGCAATTAGTTTTTCCCCCCCACTATTCATGAGCATAACGTACACATGACTCCACGGCAAAAATATGCAATTTAAATTGTCACATTATGTTTACATCTAAAGTGCATTGCACTACAAACTATAGTTTCTTTTAGATCTTAAGTCCTGCCAATGTATACCAAATTTAAGAAAACAATTGTAAAATATTTAGCAACAATCAGATTCAAAAAATTGTTAACCGCACAACAACTCATTTAAACAATAATATTTTCGATTATTTGAAATAAGTGGTAAAATCAAACAATCAGATCCCGTTTCCCACCCATGGTTCTAATTGTGTCAATGTTGTATGAGGGCTCATGACCCCTAGATGTTGAGAGGCAATCTCTCCTTTTTGAGAAGAATCTCAAGGGCACTACAAAGCTTTTTTAGTGTGGAAAAACTTTGGCAATTTCAGTTACAATCATTAAATCTCTTTCTGAGCTTTCACAAGACAAAGATTAGTAGTATCTAGAAATGCCAGTGATTGCTGTTTGAGAGATATTGCAAAATTCAATAAAAAATATAATGTAATAACCATAGTAAACAAAATAATAACAGTAAATAATAAAATAAACAACAACTGTAAACAATAAAATAACCAAAATGAATAAATAACAGCTACAGAAAACAGAAACTATAGAAAAAGTAAAAACAAAGTTATATAAAATAATCAACTATAGAAAACTAACTAAAATAAATCTCTACACTAAACAATATAACTAAAATAAATAACTGCTCTAAAGAATAACATAACGAAAATAACAAGACTAAACAATAAAATAATAAAACTAAAGTAAAAAATGAAATAACTATAATAGCATAAGTAAATATTTGAATAAAAATATACTGGCAGAGCTCCAAGTAAATTTTTATAATATATAATGAACCAATTAGAATACTTGATTTATTTTACAAATAAAAATAAAACATTTGATTGATGGAGTTAATCAAAGTTGGACACGACAAAATGAATCCTTTTTATTAGATAGGCAAATAGCTGATAAAAAAACTTAATAGTTACAGAGTGCCTGATTGGAATAAATTTAAACTATTAGTCTTTTGGTTCCAGATTTATAGAATGGAAATTTTCAGACTGCAAACAAATCAGACAATGCTTATAAAGGAAAGTGGCAGTATGTATAAAATTTGTAGAATGAATTCTGTAAATTATATTTTAAGATTAATAAAAGAAAGTGGGATGGTGAAAGAGTTATTAGGAGTAACAGTGAACTAATGAGACTTCTTGTGATAAATACTGATTTCTTAGTCCTTTTCTAAAGAAGTTTGTTTTAAAAATTGTTTTTAGATAAGTTACATTCATTCATTCAATATCAAAAATATACAGAAAATTTTTTAATTTGTTAAAAATTATTTTAAATGTTTTCAATAAATTATGCTTCAATTACTGAAGATTTTAAAGACAACATTAACATTAGATTAATTAACAAATTTAATTTTGAATATTATAATTATTTAATCAAAATTTTAATTTTGCATTTTATTTTGCTTATAATTAAATTTCAAAAATTAGACTTAGTGTGCATTTTAACATTAAATGCAGCAATCTTCAATATAAAAATAATTTAAGCTAAAGTGTGTGTGAAAAATTTGATAACAAAGTAAACAAAAAACTTCAAAAACGTCACAATGCTAGCAATTGATTTGTGTAACATATGCAATACAAATACCACAACAGCTATAAAAACTTACTACCTACTAAAATAAAAAGGAGGGGAAATACCGTTTCTATCAATATATTGAAAATTCAAGAACACTAAATTTAATAAGAGTTGAAGGTAGATATTTCAAATTGTATTTTGCTTTTAATTACTGAAATATTTCATTATATCCTCGATGTTGAAATAACAATAAGAAAGAATGGCTGAAGTAATCAAATGAAATATATATAACATAACATTTATAGCTCTGTTTCATTGATTTAAATTGATATTTTTCTTAAATGAATGATATACAGGTTATGTAGCTAAGTGTAAGGTGAAAGACATTTGATCCACATGACAGTTCTCTACTTTGCAAGAGATGCCACAAGAAAGTTTAAAAATGCGTAAATTAGAAGGGGGATTATTAAATTAGAAGGAACAATTAAGTGAGGATTCGCAATAGGTAATTTCCAATACAGAGCAAATATAAGATACATAGAAACACACATATTTAATTCATCAGAGGAGCATCCTGGTATAGTCTTTCTACAGGATTACCATTCAAATTGGGAAATAAATAAATAAAAAAACCTGCTGTTTTCTCTGCAAGCATATTGAGGATGCAAGAAAATGCGCGACTAGCCCACACAAGCTAGTTATAATGCAACATGAATTTAAGGAATGGAAAAACAAGGAAAGTAAGTAATAATTTAACATTTGAAATAACATAATATATTTATAGTTGCATATAAAAAAACTAGTTCTCTTTATCTATTATCAAGAAGCAAGATAAAAATTATATATTAAAGTGGAGAGTGGGAGAAAGACTTGTTACCTCTCATGTTCATTAACTGTAAGTTACATAAAATTAAGGAATAGGATGAAATAAAATACACTCGTATTTTTTTATGATACAAATCGTTTAATGATTAACCTAAACATATTACAGTGCAAGATTACTTATTATTATTTATTCACTTTTTATTCAATTCAAGCACATTTTTCAGCTTCATGCAGCTAATCCTTAACAAATAAGGTGCAACATGATAAAATTGGTAGAGAAAAAATCCGGGTGTTTTCCCTGCAAGCATATTCAGGATGCATGGATACAGTAAAGCCTACAGTACATTTCAAAACTATTTCACTTTCAGTTAACATATGTCAAGATATTTATGCTATACCATTGAATGTATTAAAGAACGAAGATGGCATAACAAGTTTTAAAGCCCATAAAAATTCAGTAATAAATGATTATTCATTAAATAAAGTTCAAATTCTGTCTGGTTTTAGGCATGAAATTTGAGCCTTTTAGATTTGACATGTAGTCTTTCCTTGTATTCCTTTTAAATATTAAATACAACATCAATAATGGTCATTTTGAACTGGCAGGCATTCTTGTATGTTTTCCTCTTTTGATATGACTAGTAAGTGTCTGTTTCCCCATATTATTTAAGCCTCTTAGTGATGCTTAAGTATCTTCATAAGTTATCTGTGTGATTTTCTTACCACATCGCTTAAGCACATTATCTTCTTACCATATCGCTTAAGCACATTATCATCTTACCATATCGCTTAAGCACATTATCATCTTACCATATCACTTAAGCACATTTTCGTACCATATCACTTAAGCACATTATTTTCTTACCATATCATTTAAGCACATTACAAAACAAGCAGTATGACAAATAGATTTTTCTAAATCGTATTTAATGCGGATTTTAAGCAGTTCATTGTTTTCAAAAAATTCTTAAGTCTATTTTTAAAAAGCTTGCAGTTTCTCATAAGCAAATCATTCAATAATTTCAAGTACTTGTAGACTAAACTCTGTCTCTTTCCACAGGTTGAATGTTCTCCTAGAATAGGGATGGCAAACCAATGGCAAAACGATTTGCATTCTAGTTCGAAATAACAAAGTCTATTATGAAGTATTATGAGCAAACGTGAGTGATCGGTCGAGGTTCACATATTCTCATTACCTACCATTGTGTACTAACAGTGGTTTGACATCCCATGATAATGTGATGGTATTAGTCACAAATATAGTCAACTTCAAATGGTTGCAGGCTTTTAATAAGCGAAAAGCTTTCTACTATTCTAGATAAAGTCAATTCATTGTGTTGTTGTTGTGACTTACGGCACTTTACAAACCAGCTGACAGATACTATCGATAATTTAAGTCAAAATTTAGGGTCTCTTGTTCTTTCCGTAGCGCCAATTAGGGTCAAGAGTACAACTTAGCTACTTCATGCTTCACATTCACTTGCACAACCCCTTTTTACAGGGGGTCACATTCACACTACTCACAGATAGAACAATCATGCCCGAACTGGGACTCGGACCTGGGACGCCCAAATCGTAGGGAAGACACACTACCCCTAAGCCAGGGAGCCACTAATTCATTGTATAATGACTTAATATTCACTGGTTGAACTGTTGGATCAAACTTCAGAGATTTGTTGACTGCTTGGAAGAAATCAGACTGCTTCAGCATAATGATAGGTAAATATCCACAATTGTTGGATGCTATGTGGCTTTCAAAATTGATGTTTTTATAGACATGTACCAATACAATGTTAATATAAAACAATTATCTTCATGATGGATCTCATTCACGTTTTTGAAGCGAAACTGCATGTTTTCAGAAACAATATTATTACAAGTACATGTACTTCCCAAACTTAAAATAAAATATCAAAGATTTAGATGTAAATGAGAAATCAGATGCAGAAAAGGTTATTGAAGAATTTAAATGGTTACTCATTGAAGGAATTTCAGCGAGATTTTTTTCAGTTCAAAGAATTATGAGTAAAGCTCAAATTTATTATGTACCTGATGTGGCTTCGTTTGATAAACTGAACTCATCCCAATTCGACTGGTTATTTAAAACAGACTGGGAATTAATTAAAACAGAAAGATTAATCAGCAATATAAATACAAATGCTTATAACGAAGTTTTGGAAACATGAATTTTGATTCCAGACGTATTTAACTACTTGAAGAAACTGGCTCCTGCTATTTTAACCATGTTATCTTTGTCAGTGAGTTATTACTTTCAAAAATGAATAACATTAAAGACTGACACTGTTTGGCAGATGACTAATTCTGCTAAAAGTAATATCTTACAATCATATATATAATTTATTTGTCATCTTATCTGCAACAACAAAAGTCACACTCATCTTATTTTATTTGAATTGAATGAATACTTAAAATATTTACTATATACATTGCAAAATATATTTTTGTATTGTAAATAAATATTTTTAGTTGTTATTTAGTTTTATTGCTGCCTCCATCATCATAAATTAAGATTATTTGGCGTCAAATTTGTTACTCATTAAACATTTCTTTGGGAAAAATGGTACTTTGATCCATAAGGGTTCGCTACCCCTGCCAAGATAAATACATCCTTGTCTTTCTGGATGGTTTGTTTTTTAAAGCTATGACTATGAACTTATATTCTTGCAATCTTTAAAGATTGGCACGTTTTCGAAGAAGGAAAAATAACTAAGTAACTTAAAATTCAGAATATTATCCCAATTTATAAAAATATTCAAATTTTCTTGCCTTTTCCAGGTTTTTTTCCCTGCTTATTTTTAAATTCCAGAATTAGGAATTTAAAATGTTATTCCAGTACTGTCAAAATAATTTGCCTTAATATTCCATTTCTTGATAAACACAAATATTTTCTGTCACAAAGGTAATTACAGTTTACACTGCCCCCTCCCTAACCTGTAAAGCATTTCTGAATAGAATGAGATATCAGCAACCGTGTACATAACCAAATAACGAAAATCTAGCTTCTATAGGCTAAAAAAAATCTATAAAATAACTTTCATTAGCATTGAACTTCGAAATTAGAAATAACTTTGATAGCATTGAAGGTAAAGAATTTGTAGGGAGACCATCTGTAATTCTGAAAAACATAAAATGCTCAATTATATGCAATCAATTTATTCCTCCAAGAAGAGGAGCTTTGTGGTATAGAGCTTAATATTTCACAGTCAAGAGTTTGAAAAATACTGCATTTCAGGGGAAGTGGTACATGCAACAACTAGATTGTTCATAAACAAGATATCGAGGAGAATCCAGTTGAATAAGATAAGATTTCTCCAAGATATAAAATGTGACATTTTGATGTAGTTGTTCAACAATAAAATTGTATTCTTTATCACCATGGCAAGTCTAGAATATATTTTGTAAAACTCCATAGTATCAATTTGTTAAATGGTGCAAATTTAAAATCAGAAATACAATGGAATAAATATAAAATATTTTGTTCACTGGTAGAGCTCTAGAGAATATGACTGAGTTTACAGAAAAAAAAATCTGTAATGGCTTTATAATGATCTTTTAAAAAAGAATATAAAAAAATGAATGCAAATTTTATGTAAATATATGCACCATTATCTCATCCAAGTTCAACACGCCATTTAACAGCAGTAGAAGTATTTAAAAATTTTAAAGTATTTCGTCAAATAGAATTCACAAGCAAATTTATGTGTATGATGGGGCATAAGATTTCTTATAAAAGAAATTTTTAGTACAGAAAATCTGCTCTTAAGGAAAAAAATTAAGCAGGTTATAAAAGCTAAAAATATTCAAATATTTAAAGTTGCGAGATAAAAAAGTAGATAAGTCGGTTTCTAATTTAAAAAGAAGTCTAATAATTATTTAGTATAGTAAAAAAATGGATTAAAATGAAATTAGCAAAAAAAGTTTAATTCATAACTTACATTACTCCCATGAGGATGCATATACACACACACCACACCAGGATTGTTATCTGAAAAACTGAAACAAAATTTATATGCCTTAGATAATTTGAAGGGAGGAGGGTGTAATTTCAAGATTCAAAATTAAGAACTTAAATTAAAATTTAAAATATGGAATGACAAAATATTAAAAAATACCTTATAGGCCATTAAGAAGCAAAAAAATTACAACTTGAATTTTTATATAACTTCAAATGTAAAAAAGTGATAAAATAAGTTCTAAAATTACAAAATATTGTGATTGAAATGGTACAACAAGATATATATTTATTCAATATTGTAGACAACATATGCAAGAGTATAAATTAGAGAAAATCATGACAAGTTATTTAAAACTTGCATTTGAATATTCAATATAATTAACCTAAATGACATTTCCCCCATTTTCTTTGATATGGCATTTTTCTTCAACACCATAACAAAGAAAAATGGAAAAATATTAGCTTATGCTCAAATAACTCTTTAATGCAGTGTACATAATGTCTCAGCATTATTATTAAATTGTACTGAGAAACATTGGCAATCATGAAATAAATCATACTAAAAATATTTTAAAACAATTTTCAGCAATATAAAGTAATCACCACGGCTCTTTTCATTTTTTAAATTATGTAAGAGACTGCTAATTGTTTCAATATCATTCAAACATTAATGATCTATCAACATTATACATATATTCTATTATATTATAGTTTCTTAGATTGATACGTTTAATGCCAAATTGGCAGTATTTGGTAATATTACATTTAATTTTTGAAAATAATTCACTAGGCTGAAAATCTTTGGAATTCTTGGAATATTAAAAATATCAAATATTCCTGCCATATTTATACAATGTAAATAAAATAGAGAAAAAAATTTGTTATATGTCTAATGATTGCAAAAATAATAAAAAAATCTAAAGTAGAATCAAATATGATAAAAAAAAATTATCGTGTTCACTTCATTTATATAAGTAATTAACATCAAATTTTCCACAGCAAACGCGGGGAACAGTTTAATTCAACATAACAATAGCAAAATTAATCATAATTTTTATAAAAGGTTGTTTGTATTTTAATATAAAGTAAAATGTTCCTTGTCGTATATGCTTGAAACCGATCGAAATTTTTTCTGAAGTATATATTATTTTCCGAAACAAAATTATCAATAACCATACGATCAGCTTTTAGATGTTTTTGTAATCTAATTTTTATTTGTAATTTGTTTTCAACATTCACAAGCTTTCTGCAGCATAATTTTGCAAAGTTTATGTGTAAAATTATTCTGAATTTGAAAATAATTCAAGTGTTTATTACAGCTCATAACAGAGGTTCCAGACTTAAAGGAAAACCTAAATAAATCCAACCTCGCTTTACATTATTCTACGGAAAAAGCTGTAAAAGGTTGTTTTAATATAGTGACCAACATCCAAATGGCCCTTTATCCATTTGACACAGTCTGCAAATGAAATCTATTTCAAAAAATAGGGTGATGAGACTTTCATTCGAATATATATTAGTAGTCATGAGCAGCACAGCAGTAAAGGATCCATATTTTCCAGCATTTATTTTACGATATTCTTCACTATCAGTGTCCTTCAATTTCTGTTCAAATCCCATTAAAATCATTTGTGAATACTCATCAGTCACCATTTTACTAAGGCAATCAGAGCACAGGAGTCGAAGAAATTGTTAAATATTTTCATTCTTCTAGTTCACATTAACATGCATACATTTTTCGATTCTTGTAATCAGGTGTAAGGAAGAAAACTATTAAAACATGAAAATGAAAAACAAGCCCAAACAAATTTTTTTCTTTATTTCATTGAAAAAAGTGTAATGTGCTTCCTATAATGTAATATTTACTTCATATAAATATATTGTTGAATAATATTCCGCAATAAGTATTTCATAGAATTACTTCTTAACAGTTGCATTTGTTCACTGAATGCAGGAAAGAAATTAAATCATTCTAATCCCTAGATACTTACATATAGCATAATAGTTAATTATGATATTTCTTGAATTTCTATGTAATTTTCCCCCCTTTAAAAAAATGTGAACATTCAATTTCCCATGATTATTATTTAATCTTCCCCCATCTTTTTATCTTGATAAGGATTCTGAGAGGAGATAACTGTACCTGCAGATTTAAAGAAATTATTCAATAATTCAGATGAAAAAGTACCAAATTAGTAAAATCTATTTCTTTTAAAAATAATGAAAATCAAAGTACCCTGCAAGAACTTACTTTAAATCCTCAATATAGTTTCAAAATAAAAATTAAAAACCAATTATCAGTTTAATTTTATCAGTTAAAACAACTGGGTATAATTTGCATTAAAATGTTCAAATATTTACTGTTTTAAAAATATAATCTTAAAACAGATTTCTATGTTTTCTAGTTCCATATATCGATCAATTCAAAGGGTAATCTAATAAATGTTTAAAAGTTGTCTAGCTTTTGATTTACAATAAATATTCCATAAAATTTTAGTTTATAGTATTAAGTAAAAGTTTTCGATTCAGAACAAGATGTAAAAATATATAAAGATATATTTAAAAAAAAGAATGGGTCTTTCTTTTTAATTCAAAATAGAATGAAAAATGCTTTTATAATTATATTTTGTCACTTAATGCAAATCATTAAAAATTGACAACAAAGTGGGGGGGGGGAGAGAAGCAATCCCTGAAGTCAATTTTGTAGTTTTATTATTTGAAAAGTCATAATGCTCTAGAAATAGCTTTGGTTCGCAATGGTAATGAGGTGCCCCAGATCATCATGTAGATTTTATTTTATTGTTCCTTGTATGCATGATTCCTTTAAGGCGATTGCTATCAATCAGCAAATAAAGGAGTTTTTTTATGGCACTGGCTTTACCATTATTAATCAGCCAGCCAGTCATTTCTTTCTTAGTACAGAATTTTGCAGGTGTCGGATTTGCAATTTTCTATGATATGGAATATTGTCCTGACAAACAACACTTAGTCGCAAATTTGGAATGAATTTTCCCAACACCCATTTCTCAAAATTTCACTAGTTCATTTGGAAATAGTAGTCTCAGCGTTTGGTTGACGCTATGTAGTTTAATTAAGCACCAGGAAAAAATCCCGTGGACGAGCTATCTTACACATCAATCGATCGATTTTTAGAATTAACACTCATTTCAGTTTCTGAGATTATACCTTGCCAGTATTTTCTAAATAATAAATTGTCGTTAGCCCGTTTAATGAATAAAAACTATCTAGCATTTACTTTTTTCCATATTACCACCTTTTTCGCAGTTAGTTATTCATCCAAAATAAAATACCAGGTCTTCCAATGAGTAATTTATTTTTATTCGCGCATTTTTTTTACAGCGAAAATTCCTAGAATGTAAAACTTTCCTCGACGATTTCTGTTTCCAATGAAAATTTGCTTTATATCATAACATTTCATCAAAATTTAACTTCTATACATTTTTCTCAAATTAAAATATTTTCTTTTGTTTTATGTAAAAGTCTTGAATTATTTGGTGAATAACACATTTATCAAAGCCGCCAAATTTACAGTTTCGGTGAATAAGCTTTTTGAGGTTCTTTCTAAGTGTTCTTAAAACTTTTCTGTTAAAATCAAACTGTTTCATCCAGTGTCGCAGCTTTCTTTTAAAATTTTTCTAACATTAAATTCTGATGCTAACAGTCGCACGAGAAGATCTTTTCATATCTTGTGAAAGAACGACTCGCAAAGATATGGCTACAGCTTCTTCGAAGCAAAATTCGGCAACATTATGAAAAATTTAAGTGCTTGTGAAGTGATTATTATTGAAAAGAATTTTAAAGGTTGTCAAAACTTAAAAGGCAAGAAAAAGATTGTTAAATAATGAAATGCAGTTTATATTAACCAAAGAAGAGTAAAAATATGAAATGATCAAGCTAAGTGAATATTATATATACATACATATATACATACATATACATACATACATATTATACATACATACATATATATACACATACATACATATATATACACATACATACATATATATACACATACATACATATACATACACATACATACATATACATACACATACATACATATACATACACATACATATATATACATACACATACATATATATACATACACATACATATATATATACATACATATATATACATACATATATATACATACATATATATACATACATATATACATACATATATATTATATATACATATATATATACATACATATATATTATATATACATATATATACATACAT
>JAPMOQ010027115.1:38332-90366 GCA_026543055.1 Argiope trifasciata | reverse complement strand
TATTATATATACATATATATACATACATATATATTATATATACATATCTATATTCATTTTAATGTTATATATACATATATATATAACATTAAGATATATTTTAGTTCTTAAATAAATTAAAAGCTTCTCAATAAAAAAAATCTTTTCAAAATAAATGATAAATTTCCGACTAGAATACAAACAATTCTAAAACGAGCATTTAGTTGATTCAGCATCAGAATAACCTTTATAACATATGTTCATGGCTATCAGAACAGAAAAAGGATTTAACAATTCCATATCTTAATTAAATGTCATTTATATAACAGCAGTTAAAAGACAAAACTGCAGAAAAAGTCAAAATGAAAAAGTCTCAATTCATGTATTTTCTAATTTCAAAGGAATTGAAGCCTCTTTTTTATTCATTTTATAACCTACACAAATGAATAAAAAAAATGAAAAGACAAATGTTTTTCTTCAATATGAAACAAAAAGACTCTTTCTTAGCTTTTCAAAATGTGAATTTTAAGACGACAATGTAATCTATTGCTAAAAATTAGAAAAATCCACAATTTATGATTTTTTTTCATTATTTATTTTAATGTCATTTTCGATAATTTACATAAAAAACCCTGAAAATCTTATTTTTCATCAAAATTCCAATTAAAATGTCAAAAAAAAAAATCCTGAGATGTGTATTTCCATCCTGCAAGGTATATATGGAGGATGCAGGTCAGAGTCCAAAAATAGAGCACCAATGTACACTTTCATTTTTTTATTAGTAGTAAAGATAAGGACTAGTAACAATGAAAGTTATGAAGATTGATAAATTTAAAATCATGCTGATTTATAAAATAATTTGTTAAAACTGACTAAATAAAATCACCCCCTTTAAGATTGAAATGCTACATTGCATTCTGTGTATCTCATAATGAAGATTTCTATTAATATTCATTGATTAATCATTGTTCAGAACGAATTTCATATTTAAAGAGAAAGAATGAAAAACAGCTTATCAGAAAATTAAATACGATGACAGTTTTATGAATTTGTATTTATTAGTAAATACAAACCGAAAAAAATTAAAAATAGAAATAATCTGATTATGACACTTACTTATAATTATTTTTTCTTAGATAATCAATTACAGCAGGGCGAATTTTAGGTCCATCCAGACTGTGATGTCCTTGGCCTGTGATGATTCTGCATTGTCTGGAATTGCTTTTGGTAGAGAGGAATTTTGAGACTGTTGTTACAGCTTCACTTGTCAACAATCCGTGAAGGTCTAGATCATTGCAGTCTAAACCTATATTACTATTGAATAATAGAATAATTGTAAATCAAAAGTACAGTAAGACAGTTTGAAAATATTTCATGGTATAGAAGTCAAATTATGCATATATTATGATAAAGAAACATTTTGTGGGAAATAAAATTCTATTATGTTATCGCATTTAAACCAGAGGATTTGATTTTCTTGATATCTGAAATTAATTATTCCATGCCAAAGAAACTCATTTCCCCAAAATATTAGGTAGAATAACTTATTAGCAATATTACAGCCACAAAAGACATACAGTGGCAGTCAAAAGTATTTGTGCATAAATTGTTCAATTAAAAATTGTAGTATCAAAATTGAAATTACGTAGCAAAAATAGAACTGTTTAAAAGGGGTTAATGTCATTCAAATAGTTGTAAAAATTATTGGTATTGTTGAGAAAAATCTTAAAATATGATCATAATGAATTGTTAATAAGAGGAACAATTTGAAATTCACCACAATCTCGGGCTTTAAAAATATTCGTACGTTCGCATTTCGCGTTGTAAACCTATAAACTTGAGACTATTTGCGTGTTTGCGGGACTAAACTGTTGTCATTTTCTTTCTTTTACTGCAGGATTAGTTTTATTTTAATGTTTACTAACTCAAGCTCGCATTAGTCGTTGATCATCCTGCAGCTTCAAGTTGAGATGGCTCAAAAGGGAAAAGAAACTACTCTTACAGAAAGAAAACTTACGAGATTCCATAACAACTGTAACTCGCTACGAAAGATATCACAGGTGATTGGAAGACCACGTTTTACAGTGCAGAGTGTTACAGGCCGACATTTTTTTTTCTGCAATAGTTTTACAGAAAAACTTATGAAATTGCTCAAAAATATAAAAAATTACAAGCCATAGTATTTGTATTTTTTGCCATAATGTGATAGATAAAGTAATATGCAACATTAACTTCTTCAAAATTCAGTGCACAAATACTTTTGACTGCCACTTTATATAAATAGTGTTAAAAATACATATTATACATGTTAAATGCAATTAATGTATTTCAATTACAATGGTGATGACGCTGTTTACATTACTTTTCATAAATAATACTTTAAGCTTCTTTTAATAGTCATTATTTAACTTACAATTTATAATAATTTAATTTTTTATGTTTATTTAAATTATAAAAACTTGTTCACATAATTTACGTTATGTCTGAACAATTGTTAATAAATGTCATAGTTACCATCACAATCAGTAATAATTTTAAATATTAGACAATCATTAAAACAGAGAACAAAATTAAATAACACCAATGATGCTGAAAATTTTAAATGAAAAAATACATGGGCAAATTAAGCCTAAGATGCTTTATACATTAATATTTCAGGATAAGAACTGCAAAATTATTAAAGATAATTTTAAAAATTGAATTTTATATGCCCATTAGAATAAGTGGAAAAACGAATTCTAGGATATTCTTGATTACAAATCCCAATTGAGGTTATATAATTTAAGTTTATTTTCAAAAAAATATTCAGTGGATACTCCTTAAAGAAGTTTCAGAACATTGCCATTTAAATCCTCTTAACAAACCATTGGACTTAATATTAATGAACTTGCAGAATGTCAGGAAAAAAGAAAATGGATATAAATAACTAATTAACATAGTAGATAATAGTTAAATAGCCAGAGAATGATTACCATTAGAATCATTCGTTAGAAATTTACTTTCTATAAAATTGATTGAGCTTATTTGAACGGCAATTGGTAAGTCAATTTAAGAGAACAGGCTGAAATGTAAAAAAAAGTATTGATGAGTTTATATATCGTTTATTTATATCGCTCTTGTTTCTTTTCTATTTTTATTATAAACAAAATTACATAAAAAATATATTCAAAATTTTTAAAAATGCCTTGCAGAAATATATCAGTGTTGTTTAATATAAGAAATGGATAGAACTAGGATTATACTTTTCATAATTTCTAATTAATTTTCAGCAAATGAAATAAAGAAAAAGTATTATTTAAAAATGTATTTTATTTAACGTTATTATAATTTCTATATATTATGCAAACAAAATACAAAGTTTTTGTTTGATCCAAAGGAGTAAATAGGATTTCAGTTCTGAAAACTAGATGATTTTCTTAGTTTGCATATTATATATTTAAAAAATTATGCATCTTTATTTTAAAATTCAGCCAAAATTAAAAAATTCTTTGAAAAATGTTGATTTAATATTTACAATAAAATACCATATAGTTTTGACTATATAAAATGAAACAGGGAAAAAAAGTTTCAATTTCATAAATCTTGATGAAAACAGTTCCCTTGAAAGTATCAGTAATGGAAGAAATCAGCAATATCAATTTTTGTCAAAGTGAAAAAATGTAAAATATAAAATAACAACAGCGATGTACATACATACGCAAAATAAAATTTATGTAGTCCGAGATAATCTCCCCCGCCACCTCCACTCCTTTAATGAAATTGTTAAAGGTTATCTTTTGTGTCATACAAACTATTAATTTCTTAGACAATCTTGCATACTGGCAGTTGATCGTTGATCTTACAATAACCAAATTTACGGAAATGTTTATTACATTATAATATTAAAAATATTAAGATAAAATTGTATTTCTGAATCTCAAAAAAATTATTCAAACATAATAAAACTGATATTGCTCCTACAATGAAAGAAAAAAAAAAAAGATATTCACAATGCAAGTATTGTCAAGGAATTCTGAATTTGGATAGAAGTGAAGAATTTTGTGTTGCTGATATCCACATGAATGAAAGAATTCCCAATACAGAAGAAAAAAAAAAATGCAATATTTTTTAACTCAATTTATCATGATCAAGTATTATTGAACAGATGGAAGCAATCCTGAAATCACAATGCGATAATCAAGCAATTGTCCAGGACAATCTGTGTTAGATTAGATTGTAGCAGATATTCAAGAGTTTGAAAAAAGTACAGGCATGAAAACTTTGAAAAAGCAATGGCTAATACAAAATTTGCATAGTACTGCAGGCAGAAATGAGACCACAACAAAGCAATGTCTTCTTTTTGTTTGACTCTCAAATATAAACTATTATTTATCATGAATGATATTCATTTTGAAAGATGTTTCAGAGAACTTTCCTTTCAAGTGAAAGGGGAATGGGGGTGGATTCAGCACAATTTATATTTATAAAGACCACCATGTCGGTAATGGTTATATTAATGGTTAATTATATTACAATTATTTGGTCACAGTCTTCATTTTAGAAGATTGTGTGCTCCTAATAATTGAATCAATCCTCTTGCCTCATGAATTCCTTTACATCAAATAAGTAGAGTTTGTTTAGTTGGAAATATAACCAATTTTCTTTAAACAAATGCATCTGTTAAAGATTTTTGAAGATATATATAGTTTTCTTTTTTTAAATGCTGCAAGAATTACTGGGAAATTTTTGAAATTTTCAAGGACAAAATATTTTTTCTAGACACAATTCTTTATTTTATGAAATAATAAATGAAGAATAGGCTAGTATTACTCATTTCATCTATTAAAAAAAGGCCTTACTTTTGACGTAATATTATTTCGGAAGCCGTCTTGTTTGCAGCATCCATCTTAAGCCGCTGTTCTTGAGCCTATAAATAAAGCATCCAAAATCAAATTGCCTGCAAAAAAATAAATTTACAACATGTCCTTTCCCCACTCCTAAAATTTATGACAGATAAAATCCCTTAAATTAATTGTTAAAAAATATACCCATTGTCAATTTTTATTTATGTACTTGGCAAATAAGTAAACAATATTTTAAAGTTAATATGTAAAGTATAACAACAAATTAATGTAGTGAATAGTAAAATTTGAAATAAACCCATCTTAAATTTACATAAATGTACTAAGCACTTTTTTTATAAATGTTTAATTTACGATATAAAATGCTGATTTGAAATAAGGAAAGTCATTAAATAAAAATTAAATATTAGCCATTTAATTAAAAAATAACTTTTATAAACATTTTGCCATACTTTTTTTGATAATGATTTATCAACAAGATGGAAGATACAATGCTATACAAATATTTGTCAGAAAATCAGGCATTGATTAAAATACGATATTACTTATCAAGCTTTTATATCCAAAGATGGATACATGGCAGGACCTGCCTCTTTACCCTGCTCTTTTGTCATTACATAAACACTACTGCTTTGGGAAACAAATATTATTCTTAAAACTTCTGAAAATAAGCATCAACCATATTTCTCCTAACATTCATCAGTGAGATTAATAAAGACCATTTAACTGAAAAAAAATTAATGACAACTAATAAAACATAACTTGAAAGCACTTTATACTAACTGTTAGAAGAAAGCAGATCAAATTTACAGTCCATAAAGAACATTTCAGTAGCACAAAATAAATTATAGTATATAAGAAATAGAACATCCATATCTAAATTTTTGAAGTTCCTAAATATACATAATTATAAATAATCAGCCATAACGTTGCTAATGACATTATTAGACATGCTATATTGGTGCATTATTTAAACCATGTTGTTGCTTTTGTTGTTTTGCAAGTAGTCAACTTTTTTTAGTAATCTAAGTTTATTTTAGAGTTTTTCCTTTCTTACCACAAAATTAGTATCAATAATTAATATGGTTTGCATTACTTAGCCCAAACATGAATTTGAGTTGGCATTCTCAGTTGCAAACATTGATATGAATACTCATGAAAGCAACATCAGATTAATTGTTCTTAAAAATGGAAGGGGAATAGAAATACAACTAAGGCATTGTTAAAGAAATGCTATACAGAAAGTTCTTCCCAAAATAAATTCTAGAAAATCAAAACTGGCTTATTGAAAATTCGGCATATTTTTTCCGCTATAATTGAGTCTTGATTAAAATAAAACAATTTTTAGTTGGAAAAAACACCTCAGTGTAATAAAATTCCTGAACCTACATCATCAGCGTAAGCATCAGCAATAGTCTTTAAATTCAAGCCATGGAACTTCTTAAAATTCTCTAAATATAGTTGTTCCAATTCATAGTGCTCAGCAGCCTTGTGACGGAACTCTCGAGCTTCTGGAGTTATGTTCCTCCAGTCACTTGTTGCCTTAAAACAAACAAAATAAAAAGTAAACTGATGTTTCAAAAAATTAAAAATATAAATAACATAAAGATTACTTTATAAATAGATAATTTCTGTAAATTAGAAACTATTTGATGTACAATATTAGGAAATATTTGTCCAAAATAATATTAGGAAATACTGATATGTAATTATCAGGAACTACAGAGAAAGTTTAAAGAAAAATATTCATTCATAACCAATTTGCAATATTCTAATCTAGTGCATTCTATAGCTCTGAAAATATCCATTTTATAAAATATGCTGAAAATTTCTTTATGTCATAGATTTAAAATGAAAACAAAATCCCCAAGATACACATTTGAAAAGTTTTCTGCTTCAATTAATAAGAAATCAGTTGAAGGATAAAACTTACTCTTTTCTTTCAATTAATTCTACAAAAATATAAATATTTCTACAGTCATAAAGCACAAATACTGTACTTTTTGTAAAGAGATTTATATCAATATAAAATGCAGAAATGAAATAAGTATCATTGTATTCAAAAATTTTAATTAGTGAAAACTAAATGTTTTCAAATTTATCAAATTAAAAAATAGCCCCCTGATTTACTTCAATTTTGAGCTGTGATGCTTCAGATATATCAATTAGAATTCCATATTTAGAATATGTTATGTTAGAGCTGTCAATGTTATTTGAAGTAGTAAACATTTCTCAGCTGAAATACTTTAATAGCTCAAAATGACTGACCAAGGTGTTAAAAATAACACCTTCATCAGCTATTAAAAATAACAGACCAAGCTGTTAAAAATAAAGGTAATAGGGAACTAACTCCATGTTTTCATTTTTTCAAAATTCAATAAAGACAATAGTATTCATAATTTATTTTTAAATGTAGACATGTATTTGTATTCTTAATTTGATTACTGCAAATGAAGTAGCTCATAATAAAGTGAAAACCAAAGTTAAATAAATCATGATATGGGAATTAACAATAAAAAAATAATGTTCTAAATTTTGTAAACTGAATTGTTTCAATACATATACTTTATACTTATAAAATTTTCCTAAATTTGCATACACTGGAATCACAAAAATGATTTAACAATATTTGTTTCTTTTTTTTATTTAGATTAATTTAAGCTTTAAAGGAATAAACTATTTATCTATCTGAATGAACCATTTTTGATTTTTAAGAAAAATCAATTAAAAAATAATCCCTCCAAATGATTATAGTATGTACATACAACACAAGATATTAATTTAATTTTCAGAGTATATTAAAAAATTTATACAATCATACATCAAACATATCATTAACACTGATGAGAAATAAATTTCAAATAAATTTTTATGATACATGAATGAAATAAATGAAAAAAACTCATGCAATCATAGTAAGATAAATTAAAAAAGGAATGAAAGAATATAAAATTATAAGGTTTTCTTAAAATTTTTCTGACAAATAATTCTTTCTTATTAATTAAAAAACTTTCCATATTTTATATATGTTAAATGTTGCGTACTTAATGTATGAAAATACATACATAAAGAAAAATGTTTTATTTACTTCTAATTTGATACTACTTCTAAGTAATTATGCGCTTTGAATAATTTATTAATAACAATTGTGGAAAATTTATCCATTATTTCAAAACCATTTGGTAAACTATAAAAAAAAAAACTTTTAATGATTAAAACTTTATTTGCTGCAATTAATATTTTTCTTGTAATCTCTACAAAAATAAAAATAATAAACGTATTTCTGTTTATGCACTAGCATTCTATAGGTTAAAATGTTTAACCTAGAGATACCAAATTTAATACAAAGTAGAAAGTGGAAAAGTATACTAAGGAATTTTTCATTTCTTATTAATGTGAATTTTAGAAAAGGAAAAAAATTGTTTTCTACTTTAAGTTACAAAAATGACCTAGCATGTTGTCAAAATTCAAAAGATGACCTTTTCAACAATCTCACTATCTTTGCAGTAAAACTTTTTTCTATTTGAAAATAAATAAATAAAAAGATATAATAAGTATATCCTAGGTAGATACATTTCATTTTGAAGTAAAACTGAAATCATTTTCAATGATTTAGAAAAACATGTGTTAAGTTAAAATGAGTACTCCAATTTCATAGATGTACTATACTAAAAGTAATTTATTTATTAGAAATATATAATCATGGGGGTGAGAAAATAGGAGCCACAAACCTTTATTCTAGTATTGTTTATCAGACAATAAGAAGAGTATCATCTGGCATATCTTTAAAGTCTTTAATTAAAAGGGTCTAACATGCACTAGAAGACTTTAGTAAAAAAAAATTATTTAGTTAAAAAATTTATATAATTTTTTTATTATTAAATATTTTATATGGTTTTATATGGGTTAAATATTTTTATTTGTATTGCAGTAAAATACACTTCGAAATTTCCAATGTCAACAATCCTCCCCTCAGTAAATTTGATTGGTCTTTTTGTTTCAAAATTAAAAGTTAATAAAATTGACTCTCAAATGTTAATTTCTTTTATTTAAATTTTAAAAAGCCAAATTGATATTGGCTTAAACTTTATTTTTAATCTATGATATTCTACATTCTTCCCACACATATTTATTATTAAAAAACAATTTTTAATGTGCAAAAAAATTTGTCAAAATCCTTTTTAGGGACAACACACAATAATTTGGCAAATATCAAAAAATAAAACTATTCTATGCAGGATACAAAATTTCAACTCAGCTTCTGCAGCATTTTTTGTTGTAGTTACATTTAGTTTTCTGTAGCAATTTTAAAATGATGCCTTTACAGGCACTTTTACAAATTTGAAAATATTAATAGCATTTTTATTTGGCATTTAAATTCTCTGCTAGTAGATTGCTTGAAATAAATATCAATTTCCATCTGTTATAATCGAAAAATTTATAAATAAAATTTGCAAGGGTAAAATATATGAAATAAATGTAAAAGCATGATTCCAACTGCCACAATATTTCATGAAAATCCCCTTTAAATATGGATTATAGTCTCTGTTCCAGTAGCAAGTTAGAATTTTTATTCATTTATCCATAGAAAATCACTAATAAAATTTCAGAAATTGAAAAATGGAGCACCTCAGTGCCAGTTCTGAATAAAACATGGATAGAACAGAGCTAGATTATAAAGTAATCCGTGACGTTGATGTGCAAAATTTTAAAAGGCTGATGTTATGTATCTGGCAACAGCCAGATGAGAGAACTTTAAAGGCTGAGTGACATAGTTTTCGTGTTGTCCGTTGTAGTTGTTATGCTCATTCGTGCCTGTGTATCTTAATGCTAATAAATGTTCTTTGCATGTATGTAAAACGAATCGTATCGTCTCTCGGTCTATCTGACATACATGACAGCTGACTGCATTGATTTCTTTTAAAAAAAGATTTAAACAAAAAATTTAACCAAAGGGGGGGATTTTTTTTCTGGTTTGGAGAAGGCATAGAGTACGGAATATGCAAGAATCCCTAAAAAATCGATTATCAAGTTGGACAAGAACTTGGAGCACTCCAAAAAAATTATGTAGCGAATTCTTAGCATTTGCAGTTGGTGCAACATCAAAACCCCACAGATCTGCAATTTTGTATATCTTTCTACGAGATACTTTTGATACATGTGGAAGAAAAATTTTCGAAAAGGTTAATATTCAAAGAAAAATCAGCTTGCCACATTGCTGGATTAGTAGATAAGTCATATCTCCAATCCGCCCGAAGGCCCATGCATACACCACATAAAACTGATTGATGGGACCACCACAACAATAACACTGGCAGGAAGTGTGGTTGAATCCAAATGGCAATATAAACCTCCCCCCCCATAGGGAGTACATTCTGGCATCGAGGGAAGGGTCAGACTCTTACCTGTTATTGTACCTACCAGGATGGCAAGATCAACTACCATGCCAGAAGCACCTCATCCTCAATTGTGAGGTGCCTCCTTGGGGTTTTTGGATTAGTGGATAAACATAGAATAAGAATTTGGGGCTCTGAACATCTACATGAAGCATAGCATTAGCAATGGGGTTCTCTGAAAGTTAATATACTCTGCACAATATCCCCTGAAAAGATTAATGAACTGTTTTTTCTTCTGAATTCACTGTCACAGGAGTGGTTTGTCACACTATTGTAAACAATATGTTTTTAATCACACAGAATTTTTAGGGATCAACAACTAATAATATTTGACATTGCAACTCACGCTTGTTTCATATTTGTCATGACATCAAAGGTGGTAAATTATAAAATGGAATGTATTTTTTCTTTCCAAGAAGAAAGAAAAAATGATAAGTAGCAGCAAAACTGACTGAGACATTATATAGATGCCTTGTTCTTTTAAATTATGTTTCTCCTGTGTTGATTATAATATTCTTAGATGATACATTTTGCTTTATGACCCAAGTGATAATTGTATTGACTTTCCTGACGTGCCAGTACTTAATAAACAAATTTATTTCTACTACTATGTAGTTATTACTTACGAAGTACAAATATTCTATGTGTAAAAATATACATTACCATGAATTTTCTAGTAACAAATGATAAAATTATGACTTCTGCCATAGTTACGAGAGAATATACCTAGCTTTATTCCACAGCAGATTAGTGCAGCACCACATTTTATGAGTGAAGTGTAACATGACTAATCAACCCATCATAATATGTTAACCTACCGAAGACAGTACATTCTTATATTGGACTGTACGGTCCCCAGGTCTTACCCAAGGAATTTTTTCCCAATCGGGTTTTGTAAAAGAATGCAGATACATTTCTCTAGATTCAACAACCATGCCAGATTTGAAAGCTCACATTACAGCTGCTATCAATAATGTCTTTACAGACATGTGTTCAAAGTTTGGCAAGAATTATATTTCAGATTTGATGCAGTGTATAATAAAAGAGCAAATTGAATATTTGTGAGGAGTATATTCGAAATTTGCTTATATTACCTCTATACATAAACACAATTTTCAATGAATGCTTTTATTACAATTTGCATAGAATACTTATGAAATTGTAGCATATATTTTGATTTACTTTATATATTTCTTATACAAGTGAAACTCCAATTTTTATATGGGTATTAATATTTCATCTAAATTTTTTTCCAGTGTTGAGAAGTAAGATATAAATATTCAGTTTATTTTTTCATGATGAGCAGCTTTAAGGCATAATTTTTTAAAACTTGATATTTTGTTCTGCTTGCAATTAAGGTTTAGTTTCAAAATCAAGCAACACTGAATTTTTTCCTTCTTAATGCTCTCATTTTTAAGAGCAGCCATTTTTTTTCCTATGGCATAATTGTACAAGGATACCAAAAATATAACACAGTGAACAAAATAGTGAGCTTCTAAAATAGTACAAGCTATATGACTTTCTAAATTTGAACATAAATATATTGCTGACAATATGATTAAAACTAGATTGCCTGCCAACAAACCAAGATACCAAACAAGTTACCATCAAACAAATCAGCTACCATTTCATGAAAAGATGAAGAGAGACTATATTTTATACACTAAAAAATATCATGAGAGTATTTATAAAACTTGATTACAAATTTTTTGAAGACAAGTATATTATATATATATATATATATATATATATATTCATCCCAAACAATGCTAGCCATATAGAAGGTATTTTATATAAAAGTGTTGCTATATTATTTTTACAATGCATTTGTTTAAGAGCAAGTTATGATTCTATGATGTACTAGTAATATTTTTTGTTTCTTGCATCAAGAAAATTGGTCAAGAATTGTCAAAAAGTAGTTTGATATACAATAAAATTTATCCTTTGTTGTAAACACTTCGAAGTTCAAATTTAATAAGATATTAAAAAGTTTTAGCCCAAACAATTACAATTTTATTGACAAGCATAAAATAACTATTTAAATCCCTGTTATAAATATCTGTAAAAGAAATTTATTCAAATTATTATTTTTCATATTTAAAAATCCCATTATGCTAATATTTAATGTAAAAATTTTACCTTTTCTTTATGATGTTCAGTTGCAGCTTGCCCTTCCATTATTTTAGAAAAAGACATAGGCTCTTCTATCTTTTTAAAGGAGCTAGAACCTTCTTGTTCTATTTTCTTTTTTTTACCAGAAGACTTATTTTCCATTTGTTTTCTTTTAATATCTAAAATTAGATATATATATAAATAATTTGAAAGAATTATTTCTTAAAAATAAGCTGTCAAAATGAAATATAGAATGAGAAAATGAAAAAAATACATTATAAATTTCACAATTCAAATGTATTTTTTGATTTGATTCACTATAAAGACAATTGTATTTTTCTTACCTTGAAGGCTCAATTGTTCTTTCTTCTGTACAGAGTTTTTCAAAACATCATGAATAGATTTTGCTGTTTCAAGATTTATTTCAATTTTTGGTTCATCTGATAAATTATCTAAAAAAAAATTAAGTAATTTTTTAAACATAAAAAGAGTAATTAAGATATTGATGAATTGTAGTAACATTTAAGTAAGGCAACAGTCAAAACGTAATACATCAGCAAAAAAGTACAAAGAGAGATCTAAAATAAAGAGTTTCCATAAAGTCGGAGATTCCTACAGAACGGTCTCTATTTGAAATACAGAAAATCAATTTTTTTCCCACATTCAAAATTATTCTTTTTAAAAATTGTTTCCTTTTTGTTTTAATAGCATTAACCACCTGTGATATCAGTTGATTGAAAATAAATATGGTATGTTTAATTTCAATAAAATTGCAAAAATATAGCAAAGTTTTCCTGATCTTCTCCTCACGAACATAGTTATTTTACACTGCAAATTTTAAGAAATCCCTTCTGTTCAAGCTCTTTTCTAGTAGAATCAGTTTCACCTAATGTCAAAGCTGCATGTTTCTTTAAAATTTAACTGACCATATTTATAAATAAACTATTTGGTATTGTATTTTAATACCAAACCCTCTCTCTTTTCCCTCAAATGCAATACATTCAATGATGACAAGAAGGACTTGTCATTTATTAAAAAAATATGTATGATTCCGTTTCTTTTATATATTCTAAATGCTCACTTTAAAATCTGAAGCTATGAAAATTCAACTATTCAATAACATGCAAGATAAACTGAAACAAGATTTAAATGTATATACATAAGAAAAGGAACTAAGATAATTTGCTATTGCTGCTGCGTCTACGCCACTAATTGCATACTAAAAAGTAACAGAAATAAAACATTCATTTCAAAGTAAAACTTTATAAGCATAAAAAGATTGCAATTATATTAATACCACAAAAATTTCTAAAAACTATTCTTCCATAAACTAAAAATTATTAGTGAAACTTGTCTTAACATATGAAAAATTAAACAGCATTTCTAAACGTTGACAATAGGAAGGAGGACTTGCAATTTATGGAACATATGAAATCAGTTTTATTTCATTACAATTTAACATTTTATTGAAATTAGATTATAAACATTCTTAGAACTATATATAACTCTTATCTCTTTTAGATATTAGCTGACGATGCCTGATAGGCTATCCTAAATGCCATCCCATAATGCATTGTAGGTGTAATCAGAATGAGATGTGATAATATACTGTCAATGTCTTGTCTTTGTTCCATGTGTGAATGTGATTATTACAGAAATCTTCCTGAAAACATACGTCCTGTTGCTTTATACACAGGTAATAATCTACATTCAATTGGATAATCCTTAAAATTAAGGGGGGGGGGAAACTAATAAAAACCCTATTTGTTTTGAGGAAAAATTAAAATTTTTTAAATTAACGGTTTTAGTGTTTTAACATTTTCTGATGATAATTATCAGATTTCATCACAAATAAACATATTCAAGACCCATTAGCTTAACTAATTTTTAATAGCCAACATTTTTGTAAAAAGAAATTATTTAGATATAGAATCAAGCAAATTATTTTTTGAATTACTTTAAGAAACCATGTAAAGCACAATTTACACAAATGATTGAAAAACACTATTCAAATGTCACAAAGATCTTTTTTTATTAAAAAAAAATTCTTGACCACAAAAAAAAATGATACTGACATTGCAGAATTTAAAATAGAAAAATTAAAATAATGACAATTCATTCAAATAGGTGCTTTATATTTTTACCAATATGGCAAACAGCAAAACAGTTTGAATCATTAAGGAGAGTATTGTATTTTATAATTACTGTCATTTTTTAGTCCCTACTATTGGTTCACACTCACCTTGTATTATATATCTTGTTCAAATTTTCAATCATTAATAAAACATTTTTTATTCATCAACTGGAGTTCAAATGCATTTTTTAAAACTTGTAGTGGATGACACTTGATGTTAATAGTTTTTTTAAATATCAATTAATTGAATTTTTCATGTAATTTCTATTTAATCACCAAATATACCATCAAGCCGCCAAACTCAGAGATTACTAATATGGCACCTGATCATAAATATTTAAAAAATAAGTAGGAATTGAATGAAAAAAAAAAATACTAGTTTAAATTTAAAAAAAACATTAATGCATTATTCTTTTAGAAATTTTGAGTCTTTACCATAAACCTTCAGTGGACCAAACATCTTTTCCAGCTGCATAATAAAATTAAGAGGCACAGATACAGTTTCTGATCTTGCAGCTTTGTCACTCGCACTTCTATCAGAAGCCGAAGCATTTTCAAAACACAGCTCTTCATCTGCAAATTATATCAGAAATATTACATGAGAATAATTATAGAAATGTGTTTAAAAATTTAAAAAATTGTCCATTTTCTCATAAGTTTTAATATGTTAAGAAAAAGTCTGTCACAAATATCAGGTTAGTTATATCATTAAGTTATATAAATCTTTCGAGTAATAAAGTTATTTTAATATTACAAAATAAATAAGAATTAATTTTTTAATGGAATTAAATCAAAGTAAAAGTAAGATTTCAAAATCCTACAATTAAAGCATCTTACCAGCAAGAGTACAGAAAATTCTTATAATATATAAAGAACATTCTCAAAATGATTAAGGAGAATAAAATTTAGGTGATGCTGAAATTGGTTTTAAATAATGTTATTATACCAAAATATTTAACATAGCAAAGCAAATGGATTAAGTATTGCAAATTAGAGTTTGTGTATTAATTACATAGTAACAAATAACTCTTTCAAGTGCAGCTACTTCCTAAACAAATAATATCAAAGTATTTAATATACATGATGGAGTCAAAAATTTTTTAACCACTTAATTAAAAAGAAGTGTTTTTATACATCATTTAAACATCTCAAAAATATTTTTTTAAAACATGTTTATATCTGTATATAACAAAACCAAACTGCCATGAATTAAATATGAATGGCACAAAAAACAATTCTTCATGTGTAAAAGAGTTAATTGCTTAAGACAGGTAAATATTATTCATTGATGACACGAGATTGATACACAAACACCTGCAAATATTTGCTTTAGCCATCATTAATTTTATAATGGTTAGATCAAGTAAAAATTACAATTTTAAGGTATGCTAGATATTGTCGTTATGAATTTCTCATTATAGTAAAAATACATCAATGAGATAGTTATCAGAGGAAAAAAATCTTTTGCACTTTCATGAACAAAAAATTTAAAGTTACTTTCACTGTTATAAAAGATATTTAAATATCTTACCATCAAAGGAATATTTGCACCTTGAAGTAATCACCATAGTCTTCCAAAAAATGCTAAAAATACATTTAAGAAAAAATAAATTATTAGTAGAAGCTATTGTACAATATATCTAAAATATGTTCAATATTCTAAACATTTGATAATATCATGAAGGTACCAAAATGATATTTTAGAGTCAGTGCTAATAAGGACAAAACTGGGAGGGGGGGGAATACAAATTAGTACTTAAAAATAAAATTTAATAATTACATTTTTTTAACATGAACCATTTATGCACATACAAATCAAGATATATTTATTTAAAGCTATATCTCACATCATAACTTAAAGACTATCCAAAAAAGAGAAAAAGCTTTTTTTTCAAATGTCTATTAATGTGCATTTAATAGTTATGTACATTGATACATACTAAAATATTTTACATAAAATCTATAAGAAAAGTAAAGCACAGCTACAAAATAAGTACAAGTTTATTGAAGTTCCTAAATGTACATGAAAGATAAAATTGCAGAAAAATATATGGAATATAATAAAAGAATTATCAGATATGATTTCAGAACTTTAGAAAAACTACAGAAAAGTTTCAGAAAAAATAAAAACATTTTGGATGTAATATTTAAACCATAACAAATTAAATGTACAGTTTTTTATAATTGGTATTTAAGTTATATAAAAAAATGTTTCAGAGAAAAATTCATATAAAAAGATAGATTTTACCTCATCAATACTACAAATCTAGAAGCCTTTTTAAATTTAAAAAAGGCTTTCACTTTGTATGTAATAATTCAATCCTTTTTAAAATTCTCTATTTTGTGTTGATATTCACTATTTAAAACTGTAAGAAGTTCAAAAGCAATTTGCTAAAAAAAGGAAAGGGGGGGGGGAGGGCATGAGGGAAGGAAATTTTTTAATATACTTAAAAAATGATTGATCACAATCCTAAATTACGAATTTCTAAACTGTTATAAGATGAGATAACTAAGATGTTATAAGACAACTTTTTTTTGGGCATTTTCATTAGAAATTCAAGCTAAGTATTCATTTTTTTTTATCAGCAAAACTTTCTAGATATCACTTGAAAAATATAAAATATTGATTTTCACTAAATAGTTTCTTATTACTAATTTTACTATTTGAATTACTATAGATATCAAACATATAAAAATAAAAAAATAGCCTAATGTTATTTTAAATCAATTTATGAATAGAAAAAAAAATCTTATTACTTAATTAGCAATTACAATCAATCAAACATAATTGCTATTATTTGTCACTTTTATCTGCTTCAGATACTTTTTAACACTACTCAGTCCTCTGGTAAGTAGACATCCACTTACCATTTTCCCTCTGTTCTTAAAAAGGTGTTTTAAAAAAAATTGAGCTTGCTGCATCATATACAGTGCCATTTTACCATTATCGAAGAATAAAATTCAATTTTTTTTCTGAAATTAAACTGCATAGAGTGGAGAATGTCAATGAAATCTAATTATAATTGAACCCATTTTTATAAAGGGGTCATTTAAACAGTACCTATTTAATTTATGTACCAGCTCAAACTACTGACTATTAGAAAAATTTATTTACATAGTTAAATGTTTTAAACTAAGATCCAACATCTTCAAAAAAAATTCAAAGTCAATGAAATCTATTAAAGAAAATTTATTTAAATAGTTTATTATGATGAATGGTCAACTAAAATCTGCCATAGAAAATTTCTTGTGGGGAAAAAAAAATCAACAATTACAGAGAAAAGAAGAGTTAGATACTTTACTTTTTTTAACTGCATTTGTTATAAATAACACTTCCCATTTTCAACAAATATAGTGAATAGGGCACCTATTTTATACATATGCACCCCTCAATATTATGCAATATGTTCTTTTGTAGTTTTCTTTGTTTGAACCCAGAAATATATATATTGCATATTTCATTTTGTTTCTTCCTTAAACAGTGATTCACTTATTTTATTGGACTTTCTTAATTTAAATATGTTTTTAAATAAATTTTAGGAAATTTTCAACTACTTATTCAGTTATTAATTTTTTAATCAACTTTATCATATTTTCTATAAATAATATAAATAAAAATACGGAATTATTTTGAAAGATGAAATTTTAATAAATTTCTCGAGGATTGCTTAACTATGAATTCGGTTATTTTAGAACTTGAACAAAGTGTGAACTAAATTTTATTTTTAGCAAACCGTTTTTATTTTGTAAAAAGGTCAACTTTTGTATAATATTTTAAGATTCTAGATGCATGTATTTTCTATTTAGAAATGTTCACTTTTTTTATAAATGAATTTATTATAACTCTTGCATTATTCCATAGGCTTAAAGAACTGTTGTATACTTTAATAATTATATATTTCTGTATTTAACATATTTGAAAATTTTTTATTATAAATTGCTTTTCTTAATGTTTTGAGTGCAACATGAAAATTTAATTTTCTACTAAGAATTTACTACATGCACTACTTTTTAATGTGCTTACATTTGTATATATAACTCGGAAATTTATATATATTCTTTAATTCCGATTTTTCTAAAATGTAAATTATCAGATTTCTAAAACCTAATTCAACAAATCAAGATGGGAATATAGTTTATGGGAATTTGATTTTCATGTTCAATAGTTGGCAAAAATTGCTAATAACTATTCCTTTTCAACCTAATACTATAGTGATGATATTTTACTAAAAATTTACTTTATTTTTTTAAAAAATCCCCCCTTTAAAATAGTATTGTACAACTTTTTTCTATACAAAGTTTTTCATAAGTCAGTATTCATTATTAAAAATTAATATCATTGCGCAAAAATTGAAGTTGCAAAATTTTAAAATGAACAAAAAAAAAAAATTCTTTTTAATCGATTATAACTCAAAAAATAAATTGTTTATTCTTTTCAAATATCCATGATAAATATTATAAAAAGAAGCAGTTAAAATATGACCAGCAAAACTTGTTAACACCAACACTGACTATAACAATTACAGAAAAAAATTCTGGCCCACTGAAATACAAAGCATTAGATAAGATTTTTGAGGTAATTAGGATATAACCCGAATGTTGAATGAAATCTCAATTCACTGCTGTTACAGCAGTGGCTTGTGAAGAAAGATAAAAAGTTTTTGATTCAGTAGTTACACCATTGATAAGCAGAAAATAAAAACTAAATATTTTCAAAGAAAGACTATTATATTATATCAATTATAATTTTTACAAAAATAAAATTTCTATAGTATAATTTTAACTAAATAGACATAAATTTCACCTACAAACATTTCCACTGAGCATTATTAGTTGCAGATAGAAAAACAATTTCATCATTCCACTACACCCTTGTTTACCTAGAGCTGAGCTAATAACAGAAAATTAAACTACATCTTATTTTAAGAAGTACCCCTTAACTCATTTACACCTGAATAGTGGAAAAGTATGCAAATTTCTTAAAAAACATTTACAAGTTATATGCCATCTCATAAAAAATAGCAATGAAAGAGAAATTCACTTTTAAGAATATACATGATTGAATACTGGAAAAATATAAAGGAAGTAGCAAATTTTGATAACTTTCAAGAATCGCATTAAAAGAAGTAGAAATTTCAGGAAAAATTGATAATTAATGAAAAATTTTATTAAAAATGTTAATACAAGGAATTAGTACATATAGAGAGTCAAATTTTTTCAATTACAAATCAACATAATGGAGAAATTAGTAGAAAGTAATAAGATTTAAAATTAAGCCCTTATTAACTAAGATTTCCATTATTTGAAATAATATTGGCTCTAGCCAGCTTCCATAATCAAAGTTCAAAAATAATTAAAACAGCACAATATTTTCAAACATAAAATAAATAATTTTATTAAAATTAGCCTTATTTTAAATATCTAAATTCAAATCATTTATATTACCAGGTTATGACAGATTAAATTTAATATAATTTTTTAATAAGTTATATAGTTAAAGTAATTGCTTATATAGGTGTAGTTTTATTCTAAATTAGATTTAACCAAGAGATATGGTAGTACATTGTTTTTAACTAAAGCTCGAAAATAATATTAAGAATGACTTATGTGTAACATACTAAAGAGATCTTGATGTAAGGTTTATGGAGCAACTTTCCTTATGTTTGGTTTTCTCTTCGATGTATAAAATTCATTCTTCTATATTCTTATTTTCTGTTGAGTAGTCTACTGTGCATGTTTTTTAACAATACATAAAAAAGTTAAAAATAAATTTTGCAGACATAACTAAAATTCTCCACCATCTGAAACACTAATGTTCAAGAGTTTAACCAGCAACAAGTATGACAAAGTAAACATTTTGCATTGCCCCACTGCAAAGCAAAGATGCATTCATATTATACACAAACCTTTTCTTTGGGCATTGTTCATTATCATTGCAAAAAAAAAAAAAATCTAGTTATATTTACACAGAATGTTTTTATTTTAAAAAATATAGATTAAAACGAGCATTTGAAGCAGTTTTTACAACAAAAACTCTGAAAACGTGCACAATCCAACTGTTATGGTTACAAGGCCTGTTAATATAAAGTTATATAAAATTATTAGAAGATAACCTTTGTTAACTCAAGATTTCTTTTAAAAAAATAAACAGTCCTAAAACAATTCAGCAGTGACATAAAAAAATTCCAAGAATTCTCATGAATAATTTTTAGTAAATTTTATGTTAAAAGAGAAATAATCTACATAACTGAAGTGAGCTAACTTTTAGAAACTGCATAACTGAGAGCTGGAAAATATATATAGGAAGTAGCAAAGATAATCAATATTCAAAAATGTTATTAAAAGCAATATAAATTTCACATAAAATTATAATTGATGAAAAAAATTAAACAGTTAATACTTGGATGCTAATAAATTTAGACAAATTTTTATAATATCAAATAAGAAAAGCTAGAAAATTTTACAGAAAATTAAAATTATATTTTAAAGTTAGGGCCTTATTAACCAAGTTATGCTTTTTAATTTAATCTCCATATTTGGGCAGATTTTTCTAGTCAATCTTCATATTCAAAACTCAGTAGTAATAATTAAAATGCAGTTTATATAAACTTTATATAATAAAATGAATGTCAATTTAATGTTTATACTAATATTAAATAGAACCATGTTAGGCTTATTCCAGTTAAGATTTAATACCTGATGATGAGGTTAAGAAATCAAATTTAACGTACTAACTGAAGTAATTGTTTATAAAAATCTACTTTTATTCTAAATGAGATTAAATCAGTCAATAACTTCGTTCTAACTTAATATCTTCACAAGATGATTTGATTTCACATAAGTTCGCATATAACCAGAAAAAAAGACGTTAAAACATTAGCATTTGTTCGTTAACTATTACTATAGTTTTTCTATAAACCACATTTCCAAAAATTTAAGAATAACTTATGACACTAGTATGTTTTAAAAATATACCAAAATAACACAATTTCACAATACATACATAAATGTGATTTAATAATTGTCATTAATTTTAAATATTATTTCACTTTCTATCTGAATAAAATACAGTGCCTAGTTCACGTGACAAAAAAAAAAATGAAAAAGGCTTTACGAAGTTGTCGGAAAGATTATATGAGAAAAGTATAATACCAACAATAATAAAATAGATGAATATATATACAAATACAATCTTACCTTCCAGAAAATAATGTAATTGAATTAGAGTAATGATAGTTAAGAAAAATTTATAGATTCTACACGTTGAAATATTCGAAAAACAGCAGTTAGCCTATTCTGAGTCTCACACACAACAAACTCACGTGGATAAAGCGCCTTATGTAAATTGTAGATGATGCAATTCACGCAATTCAAATCGCCGCGGAGTTTAGTAATAGTTACAATTGCAGTTAAGAGATGAAGGTTGTTACTATTAGAAAATAAATAGACAGCCGATCTAGTAAGTTACTTGTGGGTGGTTCTTGTTCATTCCGATTCAAAATAAATTTTTTTAGTAGATTATAATTTTAATATTGTGCATCCAGTGAACTAGATTCTGTTGTAAGAATTTTTCAATGTTATTTTCTGCCCCTTTCTGTTATTGAACTGCTGTGGACAAGGGTTATGCTTTCGTTTTTATATACCATCCACTCGAATGAAAAGAATATATACATAAAAATATAGAAAAACTTATACTTTACACTGTTTCTATATTGCAAAATAATGCTATGCAATACCATATCATAAATTTGTCAATATTATCTAATATTATAAAACTGAGAAACGAAATAATCCATAGCATTAAAACAATGTAAAATGCGGAATTTATTCCCGGCTGGAAAGCTGAGTGACGTTGTCTCCTCGAGGCTATAGAAGGAACTCGTATCTTGCTATTGTCAACATCACGTGTCACTAATTATGTTTTAGAGAGCGCCATTTCATTAGTATTCATTCAGTCTTTGACGACGAAGAAAGCGTGATGGATTATCTGCAACTGATTCACGTTGGAGAAAACTGAAGGCCTTGTTTTTGTTTATTTCCTTATTTAATCTCTTTAAGAAAATTTATATGATATTTGTTATAATTTTCTTAGTTTACTTAAAACTATTGTTTTTAAGATAGTACTCATTAAGCAAATAGTGAACATACTAATTACGGTTAAGAGTAAACTAGGAGTTCGACCAGTGTTTTTTGATATTTAGTTTTTTCATGTAATAATTGTATCTAAATTTAATTGCATAACTTTAAGCGTTTATTTCTCATTGACTGTTTACCATAATTTTTCTCTTTAATATTAGTTTTAATTAATAATAACTTTTAATTAATATAACTTAAATAAAAATAACTTCTTACAGACCAATAGCCCTTACTTCAGTATTCTGTAAAATGTTTGAACGCATCTTAGCGCTACGCATAATGCATTATATCGCAGCTAATAAAAAACTGAATCCAAACCAACACGGCTTTGTACCCTATAGAAATAACCATACTGCAATTTATAAAATTTACACTGCAATTTCAGAAGCTCATAAAAACAAAAGAATTTCATTGGCATAAGTTTAGACATAAAAAGTGCATATGATTCGGTTCACATTGACGATTTAATGTACAAATGTATCCAACTTGGCATTACAGGTAACATCGCTAAATGGATGCATAATTTCTTTCAAGAACGGAATTCCAAATTAAATGGCGAAACGTTTATTCCGAAGTAAAATTTCTTTATAAAGGTCTGGCTCAGGGGAGCGTCATCTCACCAATTTTGTTCGCAATATTCATAAATGATTTTTTCGAGACCTTGGATTCAAACGTTGATTGTTCGATTTTTGCTGACGACATTTTCGTATACTGCTCTCATGACTCGATAAATTATATTAAAACGAAGTTACAAAATACAATGGAAGCATATAAACATGGTGAAATTACTGGAAACTATCCATTAGTGCAAAAAAAAGTGCTATAATAGATTTATCTTTAAAAAAATAAACGCCCTACCCTGTATAAAATATGCTGGTATTCCCCTAACATGGAGTGAAACGATTAAATATTTAGGAATCCAGTTTTCAAGAATTAAACAAAATAACAGAATATTACAAAATTTAAGAACCAAGGCTCTTAAAAATTTTCGGTCTCAAAATACTAGGTTCCAAAAGAAACGGTGCAAGAACGAAACACCTAATTACAATCGCTAACAACAGTATACTTGGCCCATTCTTGTATAGTTGCCCCATAATTAATAAATTTTCCGAAACACCATTCAAATCTTGTAACACTATACAAACAATGGCACTCAGAGTAGCTCTCGGAGTACCAATTTGGACCCCCAACATCATCTTATTAAAATTAGCTGGCCAAGAAATACTTTCAGACAAGATCAAACGTCTAGCAATACAATTTTTTATAAAACAAATGTCCAACCAGTCCTTTTCACCTTTGGTTGATAATCACAATGAGATGGATCGTTTTTTTGAGCGACAAAGATAAAGAAATCTTTAATAACACTTTCCAACAACTTGATTGCGTACCGGATCATATAATTACTATGCCACTCCATCTACAATATAACCCAAATTTATGCAATATTTTTTTAATGAATTCAGGTTCCAGAACAAAGGTTTACCAATCCCGATTATTACTGCAGCTTTCAATGAGTGTTTACAGAATCACTTTAAAAATCCTTTTATTATATCTACAAACGGTTCGAAATCTGAAAATTCCACCTCAATTGCAGGTGTCTCTAGCATTCAAAAATTTCTTTACAGAATTCATATATTAAATTCAGTATTTATTGCCGAATCCTTGGCAATCTGCCAAGCGGTGGACGATCTTTCAATCCCAGAAAAGCACATTCTTATTATGTTGGATACTATTCAGTTCTGTTAGCACTTAAAAATGTCACTTTTCACTCTCCTAAGGTCATCCAAAGACTCGCCTCAAAAATTTATTGCAAGAAAAAACTAAATCAAGAAATAGTACTTTTGTGGATTCCTGGACATTCCGGAATTTTTTTAACGTAGAGGCTGATTATCTGACGAGAAGGTCTCGGCATCTACTCCATTTCTAGAATGGATTTCTCCTGAAGATATTTTTTCTACAATGAAAAAAATCTTTATACAAAGCGCATACGAAAACTACCTAAAAAGTAAATACCAACCATTATTGGGTGAATTCCCCGACATTATATCCATCTCAAAATGGACAGAGAATAGAATACAAGATAAAATCATTGCCCGCATAATCAGCAAAACCATCATAACTTCAGGACTTCTCCATAAATAAAATCTTACAGATAACCCTTTGTGCAGCAAATGTGGAGAGATAAACGATATTTCTCATATTCTTCTCAAATGTCAAAAATATTCAACGTACAGAACGGTGTTATGGAACAAGCTACAAATAGATGTTCCTAATATTTACTACGATGTTCTCTTATCCCATATTTTCGCCAACAAAAAACATCTGCTCATCTTTCTGCAATCCCTCAAGTACTTTGATATTTCTTAAGTTGCAAAAACGAACTCTCTCTGTGTGTGCGCGCATCTTTTTTTTTTTTTTTTCACTCCAGCAGGTGGTGCTTCCTCTGTGCATTTCGGAATACATTAATGTTAATTTCGAGATTTTTTAGTCGCTGCTTTGTGGCAACCAGGGAATTATAGCCTTTGTCGCTCCATATCCCATAATATTTACATTCAAGGTGCAAGGTTAGTTTTAATTAGGGTTAAATAGTGAAAATAGTAAGAGTAATAATTAGAGTTGAGAGTAAATTAGAAGTTTGATTAGTATTTTTTGATATTTTTTTCATATTATAAGTGTATCTATATTTAATTGCATAGCATTAAACACTTATTTTCATTGATTGTTTGTCATAATTTTTCTCTTTAATGATAGTGTTAATCAGGGTTAAATTGTAAGAATTTTACTAGTGCTTTTGTTATTTTATTTATTTGCAGTAAATTTCTTTACATATAAACAGAAATGTTTTTAGTGACTAGTTTTATATTGTCTGGCTGTAGTTGAAAGAGTGTTATTTATGTGGTAGTTAAGAGAATTAGGAAATATCTCAGTATTGTATTGATTTTGTTCTATTTGATCATAGATTAGCTTATCTGTGTGCATATTATTCAGTCATTTATTGCTATTAACTACTTGTTATAAGGAAATCAAGTTGGAATATTTAACTGTCCTACAATTAGTATTCTTTTGATTGGAGATTCAATGATTGAATGCTTGAAAGTATATGTCTCTGAAGATATAGATATTTTTTATAGCAGAACAACCATTGAGAGTCTAACTAGTAGAATTTCTACAATAGAGAAAAATTATGATTGGATTTTAGTGCATGTTGGCACCAATAACATATTGGTTGATAGTGTAGAAATGATACTTCAAAAGTATAGGTCACTAGCTAAAGAGATTTTACAAATCAATCCAAAGGCAAGAATTATTTTCTCCAGTATCATTCCCAGAGATGGTAATTATTTTGAAAATGATTACTGGCAAACTGCTCAAAATTTAAAAATCTTAAACAACAAGATTGAAGCTGAAAATAAAGCAGAAAAGTTATGCTGTAATGAAGATGCTTTTATCTTTTGCAGTTTTAACAAGCCAATCAATCAATACTAATCAATATATTTTTAAAGTCGCAATCTTAACTTTTAAAAAAATGTTATTAATTTAATGTCAATAAAAGTAGTCTTCCCGTAAAGTTTTCGTATACTCTCTAATAATGATGTTATCATCTTTCCTCTTACCACAAAACTGGACCTTAATAAAGCTCGTATACATCAGGAGTGTCCAAATTTTTATTTTCAGAGCCCTGTAAATGAGAGTATTGTTCTTCTTAATATAGCTATGCAAACTGTGTATGCATTTTAGCAAAAGTTTCTTCTACCGATTGGACCCCGAATCCCAAATATAATTGAAAAATAGGATTGAGATTTTAGTAATAAAATTACCTACCAAATTTCATTTATTTTGATTTAAATTATCGCATTCAGATGTCACTTGAAGTATTGACGCGACTTCAACTGAAGCCCTGTGTCCGAGCGGCAGAGTGCCTTCTCGGAAACTGTGAATCGCCTGCGACTCTGGTTCAAAACCCAGCGGAGGAACTTTTGACTTTATTTCTATTAATCATTATAATTTATTCTGGAAGTTTCCAGAACAATCTTTATCTTTGTATGACTTGTTTTCCGGGACAGTACTTCCGGTTATTTGCTATATAAACTACTGTAACATATCTTTCGGGATTTTTTGTCTTCAGCCCGACCAAGCTGCTATTAATAAAAATACTTTATTTCAAATTAGTCTGCATTTATACGTGACATTGTTTGGTGGAGGTGCCGGGTAAACTCTAGCATATCTGAGCAACGGTTCCCGGCCAACAACTAGGACGGAGTCCGAAAATCCTCAACCGACCCGACGATTCAGATCCCTCGATCCGCCGAGACAAAGCCGTCGGTAAATATTAATAGTAATTACCGACATATTACATACAAGAACTATAATGGCGGTTATCCTAAAAGCATTAGAAATAGAATATATTGTATATCTCGCACAATTTATAAATAATGAAAATATTTCTCTTTTCTTCAGAAAATTGGGAAGCATACCATAGCATGCAATTAAATATTTTTTAACCAATGCTCTTCTTAATACGCAACTGCTTTCCATTTTCTTTTTGATAATTCATATTAAGAATGTTTGCTGGTATTTTATTATTTTCAGCGTCCATCTTTAATTTTCGACATAAATACAGTCTTGTTGAACGATAAAAAATAATTTGCCATTATTAAAAATCTATAATTTAATATTAATAATTTCAAGGTGATATTTAAATTTTTTACCTTTAAAATTATAAATAAATATCTGGAGCTTTACTGCCGCAGAAAAAAGTAATTTTGGAAATATCGATTGAAATTTGAAATGACTATCTTGTTTGAATAGGAATAATAGAAATATATTCACTTTTTTTTGTCGGCAATGAATGCATTCATTGAAATTAAATGATATATAAAGGTGAAATAATATTCTACTTTTTAAAAAAAAATCTTTATTATTCAAGTACTTTAGGGTAGAAAATATGTTTTGTTTTTCCCTCTGCTATAGAAACAAATTTTTTGGCTGTTCGATTCATGAATATTCAACACACAACCGGCCTTGTGAAAAACTTTTTCGGTTCAATTCACAATTTGAAGTGATTGACCTTGTTGATGATCATTGAGAATGCAAGTCGAATGAAGGACTGCAGTCGCAAAAGGCATATCGGTGGGAATAATGGGACTGCATGTAATGATGACGTTTTCAATATTTGAATTTCCGTTGAGTATACTTGTCTTGATTCTTCTTGCATGTTGGTTTTTGTATTCTGATGCGCGTGATCAGGTAGCATATAACCATTGTCTTTCGATTCTTGCCGCATGTTGATCTTTGGACATCGAATGATCTGCTTCATTGCTAGTTTGTCATTAATTGTTTCAGAAGCTCTGATTTGCTTCTTTCTTCGTGATGGATTTGTATATTTGCTAAGTGATGAATATTTGGCAAATTTGGATTTTTTTGACGAGCAATTAACACTATATAGGCTCGTATAATCGAGATATGTTTGTCGATTCCTTAAATAAATAAAAATATTGTTTGCACTGGACAATTTTCATTAAATATTAACTTATCTTGATCGGTATCGATAATAATAATCTATTTTGTATGAGTGAGAAACTGAATAACATGTCAAGTTCATGTCCTCTGATTAATAGAACCAGCAGCCAAAATATTGTTCCTGTTGAATGACTATATTTTGTGTAGATGACTATTCATTAAAGAAAAAATTAGAACTGGCGCTAAATATTTTCGATTTCATTGTACTCACAATGATTGGCATAGACAATAATTCTATTTTGCTTGATGTATGGACGATTAACTTCGGATGCTATGTACCATTTTTCTTTTGGAGATTCAACTTTAAAAATAATGTTGAGCTACAGAAACATTAAACTATTTGTTAATAAATTTTATTGCATTCAAATTATATGCTAATAATGGTACAGTGCCTATAACATTCAAGTGCAAGTCATAAGTTGACGAAGTTTTATCGCTATCGGATGAATGATAAAGTCGCGCATAAGATACGAACAAACAAAATTCGTTTTTATGTATTGGATTATTTTATTATTTAAAACTTAAAATTTATTTCAAATACCTTAAGAACGAACAAAATTATTTCTTTTAAAGAAATTCTAACTTTCATATTAAGAGACGGCACATTTATTTTTGATTACAAAAACAAGTGGCATATTAATTGAAAACATTTTTTAAATTAACTGTATGCAATTTTGAATACGTAAAAAAGCATGTAAATTTTTACTTATTTCTCCTTCTAAAAAGTACATTAGAATTCATGAATTTGAATAAATACTTTTAAAAAAAGGAAAAACAAGTAGTCAAAACATTAAAAGTATTTGTAAACATTTTAAGAGAAAAAGTAAAAATATTAGCCCAGGTCTAAATTCTAGTTTTATGATTGCAAAGTCAGCGTTTTACCGCTTTCGCTGTTTGAACGTTTGTCGACGTATTATTATTATCTAAACTATAGTGAAAATGTGAGGGCCATTATCTTGAAATGATCATTGCGTTTTAATATTTTAATGAATAGACTTCCTAAAAGCATATTGCTATACCAAATCTCATTTTGAGATCAATTTTCCAATCCCTGCCTTCCCCTTGAGAATCAGCTAGATCTTGAATGATGAATAGCGTTTATAATTGCATGTTTATTTCGATAGAAATAGTGCAAACTTCTATATTTAATTTTGAAGTGCACTTTAGATTTAAAATGAATAAAACAAGTATTACCTTTGGCTAGGTGCAGACTGTATGGATTATATTGCTTCTCATTTAGGTAACTGAATATTCAAAATCAAACGTTTGATCAAATATTCAAAATCCAATATTTCGATTTGGAATTTCTAAACAATCTTAGCAAGAGAAATAAGAACTTTCCCAATAAATTAACTAAATAAATGAATAAAAGTACGGTTTGAGAAATAGACATAAAAATTTATCATAGACAAAATCCGCACAGACTGTTAAGACAGTGAAGAGTAAAGGTAAAGTTAATTACAACACACGCGTATCAAAAGATTCTTGTGTAACGAAATCATTGAAGCTAAAAAAATTGCCTGTAAAACTAGAAACGTTTGAAAATTACAGCTTCGACCCTGACAAAAAGCTCGATAATAAGTTTGATTAAACAAGAAATGTTTAACATTAACAGAAAAAAAAAAGAATTAGGTAATTGCACAGTTGGAAATATCTAGTTATTTCTTCTAAGTGTTAAAGAGTGCGATTGCCAAATTTTTTTCGATTCAACAAAGGAATGTGGAATTATATTAGCTTTAAAGAAACAAAATGGGCATTCAGTTTTATGTATATGTAGACATTTATTGCATATCCAATATTTACACACTATAATGCATACTACTGAATACATTTGAAATACAGATACATAGAACATGAACATATTTACGCAGAAACGCAATAGTTTTCGAGGAATACATTTTAATTAAAAAAATATCTAAAATTCGTTCCCAAGTACACTAAAATCCCATTCGTCATGGCGACTCAATTCATTTCAAACCTGGTATTTTAAAGTTTAAATGAGAAAGTTTTAATTTACTTTTAATTACAAAACTTCATATTTTTCACGTGTTACTGCATATACTGTTACTTTTAATGATTGTATATTCAAAATGATATAGAGCTAAAAAATGTGTTTTAAATGAAATTTTTTTGCAACTGATACGCATTCCTTAATTCTAAAATTTTGGAAAACATTCTTGATAATTGCTTTTTAAAATGCATACATTGCACATTCTAATTCCATTTATACTATTTAACACATGTACATATTAACACAATATGAAATTATATGCATTTTTACGAAATTGGACGACAAATTTTAAGCTTAATAAGGAATTTAGAGCGATTATATTTTAAAAGTTGGAGGCAATGCATGCAAAAAACAGAACCAGTGTAATATGATAAAATTTGAATTTGAAGCAGCAACTGTTAGCAACTAGTAGAGTTTTATGCATTAAAATTCTATCATGTTGAAAAGTTCTCCTTTTCCCTCGCATGGCTAATGGCATTCAGACCAGCTGTAATGTCTCCGGTTTTCACTCTCACCACATAGTTAAGTGCTTACGGATCTTTAGATCTGTATCCTTTTCATTAAGAAAATCATTGTCATTGTCAACTGTTACTATATGCAGGTGTGGGAAAATAGTTGCGTATCCCATCGTTTCAAATAGATCCATCGTATCTTCAAAGTTGAGGAACGTCAAAACATTGATGCTAGGCATTTTTTTCCCTCTTTATGAAGAAACGGAAGTCTCAAGAGCCTATGAATCATCAGCGACCATCAAATTAAGTGTTAAATGCAAGTCATTAAGTGTCAAATGCAGGTCACTTCAACTGGTTTTGCTTGCGATTCACATGCGCTCAAGAGGTGACCGATCATCAAAATGATTCATTAGCAGTCACTCCCTCGGTCGTAGTGAGACCATTGAGGAAGTGCTGAAAAACTATTGAGCGATACAGAATTCAAGTTCACCAATGAGAAAATCAGAAATGGGTATTTGATTCAACTAAAACTTTCTCCCCACCCCCAAGGAAAGATTTGGAATTAGAATTCGGAGAGACTTCGGAGTGCGGAAAAATTGTTCCTGTTTGAGGAGCTCTGTTTGATTTAGACTTCAGCGTTAGGATCCACCCTATAAAGACCTGTGGATGTCTGGAGTGACGGGGGAGTAGCCTATTTAGAGGTTTTCTGGTAACTGTTCATCAATTTTATGAAGGAAGAATTGAATTGTCATTTGATTTTTCGTAATTGAACTATCACTTGATTTTTGTAAATATTAACCAAGACGAGAACAAGTTCTTTGTACATGCATAAGGCTGTAAATAAAAATGATTTTATTACGCTACTCTCATCTGATCAGTTATGATCAAGATATTCCAATACACAAGTACAAATTTACAAATGAGTTCAATTTGAAAGCTCAGCTGAAGAGTTCAGCCAGGGTCGATTAGTCCATGCTTGGAGTAAACATCCTTCTGAAATTAAACAAAAATCGGCTCATTTCGATGAAATATCTTAAAAATAATTAAAATGTTAAAAATTACGGTCCCAGGTTAAAATATTAGGAGAACATCACTACGTTACAATATCAGTGAATCTTGCTTGAATTTGATGACATTCTAGATATGGATTATAAAAGTCACTGTAGCTATTGGGAGGAGGCAATAAGAGGACAAATCGGTTTCCTCAAACTAGCACATAGTTTATTCTTAAACTGTACCCCCTCCTTACCCACTTTCACTATAAATCTTGTAGTTATGATCAAGCGACAAATGAATCCTTGAAGCTAATGAGAAACGAATTCAAGTAAAGAATGTTTTCAACTTTTGGATATTTACAGGAATGTCGAGAACATTTTTTGTTCATAATTGATTCGAGTAACTTGGATATCGAGTTACTGCAAATTATATCCCTTCTTCCACTTGAGATGTAAAAAGCAAGAGCAAAAGCATTATTCGTGACTGATTTGTCACCATCTGTATACGTCTTTATAGTCGAAATCATGCTCTTCGTAAAAACATTTACATTCAATCTTTCATTTATACAAAAATTCCAATTTTAAACCCACTTTACAATGAAAAAAATTAAACATGCAAATTGAAACCTGGCTTCAGCCGCATGTTCAATTTTAACACAAGGCATGAGCATTCGAGGGAACTGGGAGAAAAGGTTGAAAACCCATTTTCTGTACCGAGAACATAGAAAAAAAATTGAAGTTCACCGCTTACAAATAAAATTCCAAGTGCTTAAGAGGATTAAGATTTCAATTGATAAAAAAATTCTATTACCATACTTGATGAACCATTATTAACGAAAGTTTCAATTTGGCGAATGTGCCGTATTCTTGAATAAAAACTTGTATTTGGATTAAGGCTGCTTTTATTACGCTGAGCGGGAAAAGGATGGAATAAAAAACGAAGACTTATTCATTCTGCTTCGAGAAGTGTTTTGTTGATGTTGAAGACCGCTTCAGAAGTTTAAATCAAATATTACATGGAATCAATGGTTTCTTTGATGTTAAGCTAGTTCAATTTATTGCATATCAAAAATTAATTTTTTTACTGTTTCCATTTGAATAGTGGAAAAATAAATGCAATTTTAAGATTTTCTGTAATTTATACTAAAAGTCATTGATATTTAAAGGTTTTTCTGCGTTCACACAAACTCGTAAGATTTGTAAATTTACAAAGAACCTTTTCAAAAATCTTTATTTGTTTTTAGTGGATCAGAAAATGCTGGGTTTACTGGGAGATTCAAAAGGGAAACAAGGCACATAGACCTTCAGAACACATTCCTCTTTACTAGAAGAGATGGGGATTGTCACTGGAAGTGATGAAAGGATGACCAATGCTTATGACGTCATGCTGACATAAGATTTAAGTTATTTTTAAAGCTGGTTAACTGCGTTTTAGTGTTATTGCTGTATTAGCAAATACAGATCAGAAAAATTGAAGGCAATAGAAATAATCCGATTGCTTACTAATATTTTATCACACCAGGATAAATTTTTAATCCATACATACTGTGACGCCCTTGATCAGCAACGATTCCACATCATTCCAAATTAATTTTTGCAGCAAGGAATTTGGATAATGCTATAGCTTCACCAGGAAACAATCCGTGTACACCTAGATCATTGCAATCTACACATATATTGATTTTGAAACTATGGAATGATAAAAAGTAATAAATTGGGAAGGATTTTTATGGTATTGTCAGATTTGGCCATAAAAACTCTCCCAACTTATATTAAGTTAAATAAACTAGTTGTGAGAAGGTAAAGTTCCATCATGATATATTTAAAAAATAAGACAGCACGAGCTTATTTTAAGAAATGCTGCTTTAACTACATGGAATGTGAAAAAAAAAAATGCAATTACAAGAGGCACATAAATATCAATTCTTAAAAGTATTTATTATATTGGTTAGTACAGCTTTAATCTTTTTCTTGCAGTTTAGAGATGCAATAATGCATTTCAATTTGATCAAAATTATTCTATGATATTGCAGTTTGAATTTTCTAGAATACCAATTCTACCGAAAAAGTTCCAAATACTATCATGTTTTGTATACCCAAGAAGACATTTAATGTTCTGGTTAATTTTGACTTGCTTATTTGAGTTAAATAAAAAAATTGATCATAAATCTTTAAGTAAATAAATAGTTCCTTGAAAATATCTGCAATAGAAGTGATGGTTAATTTTAATATGGCAAAAAGTGACAGAATATGCAAAATTTAAAGAATAGTTATATACCGACATATGCAAAATCAAATTTATGCAATTTTGTCATTCTTCTACATGCTTTAAACATTTTTGCTTATCATTAGTATTATGCAAACTATGAGCTTCTCCTCAATCTCGCAAATTGATAGTTCATCTTGGATTTTACATAGACAACTACATTTGCTGCAAAGTTTATTACACTCATAGTACAACAAAAGTTAATTAAATTATGCCATTTTTAAGTCGCTAAAAATTACTCAAACCGAAATAAAATTGATCTTACAACTAGATACGAAAAAATATTTGATGTAAATATTAAGGAAATCGAAGTAGGTAAATAATTGAGTTGATATACACTTCAAAAATAGGCACAAAAGGCAGAATTCTCAACACAACAACAAATGTTGAAATTTTTTTCTCCATTTGATTTGTAAACTTGAAGGTGATATTGCAGAGATGGAAGTAATTCTGAAATCGTAATGTGATAATCTTCTGATTGTCCAGAAAAGTCTTGTCCTATCAGATTAATATTTTCTTGAAGTGTCTGAAAAAGTCGTAGAGCCAGATGACAAGAAAGTTTTGAAGCTAGAAATGTGCTGACATGACGCTTTAATTAGTGAAGCACTACAGACAGAAAAAATAGAAAGAGCCCTACTCTACTCTCGACTGTCAAAGTTAGATTAGAAGAAGGGTAATAAGCAGTGAAACTGTTTACATCGTGAGTGATATTTATCTACTCTGAAAGATCCAATACTTTCACTACAAAGAAGAATGGAACTTAAAATGATTTAGAACTTCTATAAATCACAGGACACGAACTGTTAAGGCAAGAACTCTGCCAATTGCAAGCTAAAGGTTTTTTTTTTGTTTATAATTCGAAAAGACAGAACCTTTGAAAATATATCTAAAATTAGATTAACAGCCAAAAAAAATCGTATCACAAAAGTTCGGGCACTACCGTTTTTGAAAACGAATTTTATTACCACTTTATAGCAAATTTTATTGCAAACCTGAAAAGACCATTTAGAGTTTTATTGAAGCATTTAGTCATTCTCTTATCACCTTAAATGATTAACACAATTTGCATTTTACTCCAAATGCAATGAGTTCGTTTCGAAAGACAGACCAACGTGTTAAGTGCTCGAACATTTTAATATTTTATATGTTGTAAGAAAAGTTAGAAAATTTTAGAACGAAGTTTCCCTGGTGGGAAAAAAAAGAACACATGAAAGGAACTGTTTTATGAAGTACTTTTTAAATACATAATTAGCAAATATTCAGCCTTATAAAATTAGAAGCACGTTTCACTCTGAAAATATTTTCATCAAACTTCCAATTTTAATAACTCAAGACAGGAAGAATAAGGCATTACTTTAACCCTTAGCACTCTCATTACTCCTCTCGGGCACTATTGAGGACTGTCCATCATTGACTGTTAAACATTCTACAGAATAGTAAAAAGATGGACTTTTCGGAGAAATTCAACTTAAAATAATTGTGTATCAATTTCTTTTTTGGAACAATAAACAACTTGGATGCATAAATATGGACTTAATACAACTACTTTTCAGAGTTCAAAAAGTTAAAAACTTGTGATCTATAAATTCATTGTTGATAAAGAGGGAAAGGCGCAGAATAAATTCAGATGCCACTTTATTTGCTGCATCCATTTTCAGTCGATGTTCATAGCCCTATAAAAAAAGCATTCAAAATTAAATTGCTTGGATGGAGAATGAATGTATAAAATGACTTCTCCCTTCCCGAAAAACCATAGAGTTTATTTGCCAGACAAAATTGGAGATTAGCTTCAGAATTTGATCAACCCATTTCATACAGCTTTCGGCGAGTCTGAATAAAGTTAATCGAAAAATTACCCGTTTCTAATTTAAAGATGATCGGAAAGCTGTTCATAGCAACTGTTGGAGAAAGCGTCTGATTTACAGTCCATAAAAAAGTGTGTGGCTCAAATAGCATGTAGAAAAATTAAATTTTACATGATTTAAAAATTTTCAAAGCGTACATAATTTTAACCATGAAACATTCCTATGACATTACGTGTTATACTATATTTATGCATTATTTTAAGCAATGCAACTGTTTACCTCAGACCTCTAGCGGCCGCTGCCATGAACAATCAATCCATGTCTCGGAAGCGAGTGTAAAGCGTGTAGTCTCCGAGTATTGTTTTAATTCATATGTTAAATGTTATTGTCCCAAATAGTTTTGTCTCCATGTAAATCATGTCCTTTAATGTATTTTAACTCAATTGGCATGATTTATTGATTTTAATAGTCTACTTCAACAGAACTAAATATTGGCGCTCTTTCAGTTATGGCAACAAACATTGTTCATATTTTATCAGTCAAGGAAAATGCCACATTCATAAAATTAGTTTATTGATTTATTTTAAATACCGATTCCAATGGTTATAGTTTATTTCCATAGTAAAGGATTTTCCAAATAAGGTACTAATTAATTTCTCGTATGCAAAAATAATCACTAAAATTTCTTTTTCAATTTTGTGGAATTTTCTCCCAGTTATATTTGAAGCTTTGGAATCGTGAAAAGTCGACATTTTGTAAAATCGGTACTTTTAAACACTTCATAAATAGCATTTACAAAAAGTTTGGCAGTCGGGAAGGAAATATTACGAAATATTAAATGACTATAACTTACTTTTTAAAACAAGTATTTGCTGTAAAGTTAATATTTAAAAAATTATTTTCAAGATGAGCATCATGAGACGATATATGTGAATTTTTTCGTAAATTATGTTCAGAAATCTCTCAACAATTTTGGACTCATTTTAAAAAGGTTTTCATTTTTTAAATTATTATCAGCAAGCATTAGTCTATCGTTTGAAAATTCTAGTCCTTAATTTTAGAAAAGGACTTTAGCATTTTATAAAATTGAATTTGATACCCTTATCTCGCTGGTTATAATCATGTTCTTTATTGTCACACTAAATAATCAATTTTTTGGGTAAACAGCTAAAACTTGCTTACTAGGAAAAATTCTTGAAAATGTTTTATGTAAAATTTTAGAAATGAGCAGATAATACAAAGCAATATTTGCCAAAACAAATGGTTAATTTGTAGTAGTTTCTGTAAATTGAATTTGCGAAAAGGTTTTCTTATTAGGATTTAGGAAGAAAACACGTTTCCTTTTTGTTGCAATTTCTTTAAAAGTTGGAAGATCAAAATATTCGCTCAAGATAATTTGAATTATATACTGTGGATCCGAACTTACCGATTATTTAGAAATGTTTAAAGTGTTTCTATAGTCTTACAAAAATTCCAATTTAATTAAATTTTTATTTTGCAGAAAACATGCAGATATGCAATTGCATCTGTATGCTTTAATAGTGGGTTTTAGGACTTTTGACAATGTAGCATTAAATTTAAGTCCAATATTTGTAAACCAAATTTTAGCTCTAAATTTTATACCAAGATTACCTAGAACAAAAGATTTGAAATCTTAGCTGAAATGCCAAATGATGAAATTTCTCAATGCCGATTGAAAAATTTCATGTTCATTGAGGGAGAAATTTTATTTCTTATAGAAAAGGAATATGGCTGTATAAATTTTTATTTCTTTTCTTAACATGGAAAAAATTGGCAAATGATTAATCATTTAAATATTCCCTTCCAAATTTGGCGCCTTAAGATCTCATTTGAATTTCGATTCACAAAACAAATTTACCGAGAAAAAGGAAATCCCGATCAATGAACTTTAACAGTGCGATAATTGTGCGCATGAAAAGCAAATATATTACAATGTTAGGCCAAATTCATTTAGAAAGAGTTAATAGCAAATACAAAGTTTAAAATCTGACAAGCGAGAGGGAAAATTAACTTTTGCATGCAATGTACCTGAAGTCAGTTCAATATAAAAATTTGCGAGTAATAAATTTGATTAGACGATGGAATAGTATCAATATTTTTTTTATAGAAAAAATATCGATACGGAAAGAAGGAAGGAAGGAAAATTCGTACAGTTATTACTTTTAAGTTCTGAGGAGCACGAGTGTCAAGTTTTATACATATCCATACTCCTTGATGGAATGGACAAGGTTAAGAGAAACCAGGCATTCAATTTTAAAGATTTCCATTTAATACACATGCATATATTTATATACACGACTTGCTGTTGATTACATATTATGTACATGTTTACATTCAATATACAGTCAATACTAGACATTGCGTTTTAATTTTAAATTGAAAAAGACAACATTTATAAAATTTATTGATTTCACTAAATTCTACACTGTTCAATCACGAAATAATTCCTTGATAAAATTGGAGAATAAGTCATCAAAAAAAAGCTAACAGGCTCCTAACTCTAAATGGCTATTCCAGGTACTTTCCAGAGATCCACCGATCTTTATTGGTAGATCTTAGCATTGAAACCAAAACAGCACGGAGACTCCCAAAAAATACGGAATTTTTTTTTCCGCTCATTGATGTCTCTCCATACTCCAATTTGATGTCTTTACTTCCATCAAATATTGGTGAGCTCGACTTCCTTATCACCCAATAACTGTTCAACGCTCAGGGCCGGCTATCAATTGGATGCGGCTGGTGCTATGCAACTGGGCCCCATGGCTGAGGGGGGCCCTCATCGTGATTAAGAATTAAAATAGTATTCTGAACAATTGTTTTCACGCACAATGAAAGTATACAAGTTTGATTTCATGTATCTGGCTGAGTGTCGATTGACGCCGTTATTATTCGATGATCACGGCGATGCCTATATCAAAGGGGGAGGGAGCTTATGAAAAGAAATTCTCTTCAGGCATATTAAGACAGAGCTGCGCGACTTCTGGGCTTATGCGGCTCCAGAAGTCGAGGGCGAGGCTGGGTTCAAACGAACTTGCAGAAAAAGTATATAGCTGTTGATTTACATCCAATACAATATATTATACGTGCATCTATGTACGTATATTAATTTGCTCAAACAAATTAAAATGAAGATAAATTGGATGAATAACTCCTAGCAATGCACTTTGTATTACTGCTTCCACGGCCATGACCGGAATGAAAAGAATTAAGGAAGAAGTTTAAATTTAACTGTCGGCGGATTTGGATATATAAGAAGTTCATAGCACAATCTTGTGCAAGTGTTCAAAATGTTGTCGATATGACTAAAGTAGATTTACAATCACTTCACCTATTAAATAATAGCTCATAGTATAGCATATAATTTGACAATTCATTCCACAAACTGCTTAATACTGTTAGATATAATTATGGCCACGCCAAGGAAATATCGATCCGAGTTGAAAAAGATTTTTAAAAAGTCAATTTCAAAAAATTACTTTGTTGCCATGAAAACGGATCTACTTGTAATTCAGACAAAGAAACTGCTTCGCTTTCTGAAGTTTCAATTCCAACTTAAATTGGGGAAGAAATGTCCTCGCTAAGTACACACTCCAGTAATGAAAATGTTGACACGATGAAACTTGAAGAATCGTGTGTTTATGCAAAAGTGATCGAATCAGAAAATAACAATAACAAATACGATCAAGAATGTGTAAATTAGTCTGGTTTATTGCCAAGTATTACTGATAAATTTAGAATGTGTTAAAATCGGATCTGTGCAACACAAAGGAGTTTTTGCTAAAAATGTTGATGGATCAATTTTCACTACATACCATTTTTTAAAATGCCAATTATGAAACTCAGCAATTGGTTATTCAAAGATGCAAGACTTTGTTGTATACAGTTTTCCCCGTAAGAGGAAGTGGCTAAACTATAAGATTTATAGGTGGCTATAATGGAGAAAGCTGTCAAATGTAATCAAAGATCATGAACGCTCTGTCATTAATTCGTTTATTGCTTGGAGAGAATTATTAAAGCAACTAAGTTTGTGTTCGACTTTTGATGAAACAAATCCAAATTAATATCAGCAAGGACGGCTTAAATTACCACTTCAAAGAAATGTAGACGTGATTCTGTTTTTAGCGTGTAATAATCTTCCACTTCGATGAACCCATAAAATAGGCAAGCCTAATGATGGAAATTTCTTTAAAGCTTAGTCACATTAAGTAAATATGATCCTGCGCTAATAGATCATATAAGCTAAATAAAAAAATTAAAAATATAATTGCGGATTATTTAACGCAGGTTTAAATATAATTGCAAATTATTTCTGCCTTAGGAAATGAAGTCCTCAAAATTAAACACGATATATTGATATTAGTAAAAACAAAATCACTCATTAAATAAGCATGCACCAATATAATGTGTTCGTGTTTTTACTTCACAAAAAGGGTCCCAAATGCTTCTTGCACCAAGGAGTTTTTGTTGAGGAGACCGGCTCTGGCAACACTTTTTCAATGGTCTCAATCAGGGAAGTGTCAGTCAAGAGTCGATTTTTGTGGCCGATTGCCTCTTGAGCACACATTCGATTCGTATCCAGCACTGGCTGAAGTGCACTTAATATCAGTTGTTGCTGATGACGGATCGGTCCTATAGAACCTTCACTAGGGGAAAGCTTGGTACCTACATGATTACTTTCCTTTTCCTTGAAGACAACAGATCCCTTTGAAATGAAAGGACACGCATCTGTTTTCAAACCTCGATAACAACTAATCAGGCAATAACTGTCCTAGAAAGGATTCACATCTAGGGGTCCGTAAGCCCTTAATAGATTGCGGGAGTATATCTACTCATCCACCAAAGCATTTTTACCGTTCCGGTCGTATGTCTGCTTTCAGTCGCTACAGCAAGGAAACGTAAACTTCTATTCGATATATATATTAGTCCGTTTTGGATACATCAATTTACTTTTTCTATTGAAGAACAGAAACGGCTTAGGAGCTTATTCAAGAACCAATATGGTGCTCCTACCACTTCATGATAGTCCCGCTTCTGACCATTAAACTTTAAAAGAGAATAAATAAGTTCTTTCAAATAAGTTTAAAAAATGAAATAATTGTCAATCTTGCCAATTATGTACCACCACTCGTTCAGCGGAAATTTCGACTGGCAAGATACCCAAGCCTAAATTTAATACTACTGCAAAGAGTTACTTTGTGGGCAAACAGAAGACATTACATCTGGTCTAAATGCCAATTACCATGAGAGAGGAAAAGGAGAAAACTTCACCCTCAGCTGAAAAGTTATAGCATAGTTGATTAGGCCATGCTTGGTGCAATCTTCTTTCAGAAACTAAAAGAAAAATTAAATTCAATTTAGATAAAGTACTTAAAACTTTTAAATGAAAAGTTAGTAAAAAATATAGGTTAAAATATTAAAAACACCTTGATATAGTATAATTTAATATTGAACATTTTCTGAATTTGATAACGACATTTCAGGCAAGAATAAGCTGTAACCCAAAATCTCGTTTATATATATTTCTATGCATAACACGCATTTTCAACAATACTTGAAGTTTTGATCAAATAAAAATTGGTGTCATTGAAACAACGTTCTTTCCAACACTCGAGATGCATTTTCTTAAATTACATCAATTGTAATTGAGTTAGAGGTTTTTTTTAGAGAAGTTGGCCACCGGAGAATCAGCAATCTGACTGAACTAAACTGAACAGGGGTGCTTTCGAAATTAGAAGATCTAATTATTTGATGTTGCATAATATTAATAAGATTCATTAAGAATGAATTAGTTCTGAAAACTGCATTATGGCGGAGAATCAATCTACTTGCAATCTAAAAAGCTATTTAATAAAAGTTTACCATTTCAGTCTTTGAAACATTGAAACTAGATGCCAGGTTTGATCAAAAGGAATGTAGGGTTTCTATCTACCGAAGAACCAGGATCAAACAAACTTGCAAAATATCCTGAACATGCTTCCTCACTGCAAAAAAAAGGCCATTTCGGAAGTAATATTACTGAAATTATTCGTACCGGCATTTAATAAAATTGAGAATAGATCCATTTTAGAGAAGTTCATCACGTAATCGAAAATTCATTTCAAGTACTATGAAGTTACAATTACTTAAAGCCTTTTTAGGAACGTATAAAACAATTTTTCCGATATTAACTTCGATATATTTGTTTTCAAAAAGCATTCAAATAAACAGGGGTTATTTATATGCTATATTCAAACATCTTACAGTTAACCTAATAATGGAAGGGAATCATTGAAATTTATTTGCTATAATGAATGAGCGTATTCGACCATCATAAATTTTGCATTTTTAAGTAGAACCTCTATATACGGGTTTTGATAAAGTAATGTATAAATATTTTTAAATGCCATATAAAATTATTGTAAAGAGAAGACTAAATAATTTCCGAGATTCTGTGTCAAAACTTTATTTTTGAACCAATATTTGTTATGAACCTTGAAATCCAAAATCATAGCTCCAAGGCTTAGTATATTTTGTTAACTTAATGACTTAACTGAAATTGGGAATTATGCCTTTGTAAAGTGTAAAAAGCTTCAACAATTGCTACTAATTCGTGCAAACAGAAGATTATTAAAAAAATGCGTTAAAAGAGGTGAATATATCCTACAATTCCTATCGTCAAAATTAAAAGTCGCATTGAGTACCATACCATAATGGTCATTTTTATTAATGCTCATTAATTGGTCTTTGCTCAGACTTAATTTCATGTTTGAAAGAGGTAATTTCATGTTTGAGGGAGAAAAGGTGAAAAACTTCAATTTGTCAGAGAATTTAATATTCAGCGATAGTTTCTTCATTTTATATAAGCAAACAAACCAGAAAAATGTAAAAGTTATCCGATAAAGCCAATGATTGTACCTTTTCTAATAAAATTTATTACAGCAGGAAGAATTTGTTCCATCCATGTTGCAAAATGCCCAATCATGACATTACTTTTTGCAGCCAGGGATTTTGATAATGCTGAAATAGCTTCGCCAACAAATAATCCCTGCATGTCTGTTTTATTGCAATTCAAACCTGTAATATTTTTGAAATGAATCAAAATCTTGTCATCTACTTTGGAAAGATATCATGCTACAGTAGCCATATTGGGCCATGAAATCTCTTGTAAACAATGAATACATATACAAAAGGGGAACAGTATGGAAAAAGGAATGAAATTCGATATAGGGAAAGTCGATAGAAAAATTTTAGACAATGTAGCTAATCTATACTTATAATAAAGCTCAATGTGTGTGTGTGTGTGTGTGTGTGTGTGTGTGTGTGTGTGTGTGTGTGTGTGTGTGTGTGTGTGTGTGTGTGTGTGTGTGTTGGCGCTCTACAGACCAGACCGTTGGACCTACAGCTACCAAATTTGGTACATGTATACCTTGGAGCTTGGGAATGTGCACCTCGGAGCCCTTTTTTCGAATTTTTTTATTAGAATTTGAATTAATTAAAATTTAAGCGAAATTTCGACGATTTTCCGCTATAACTTCCGAAAATATTATCGCACAAACATGATTTTTACATCAATTTAAAGATTAAAAAATTAGCATTCTAATGGCACCTTTGTTTTAATGTATAACTTAAGCTTCTATTTTTAACGAATTTTTAAAGAAATATTTTAACCATGTTTTACAACAATATATTTCGGACAAAACAATAAAATTTAATCTGCACGAGCACGTCAAGGGGGAAAAATTAGGTTTTATCAGCATGTTGCCATCCTATTGACGGAAGTTCAAACTAAAAAAAAACAACTATCATTACAAATTAAATCTAAAGAAATGCAACTTTTAGCACGTGACTGGATAAAATAAAAGAAATATAATATGTGACATTTTCTAAAATAAATAGTGAACGAGCAAAGGGAAAAAAAAATAGCTTCTATTAAACTGTTGAAATCATACCGACAGAAGTTCAAATTAAAAAATAAATTAACTATGACTGCAAAATTAAATCGAAAAAAAAAAAAAATGTAACATTCACCACGTGATTGGATGAAATTAAATAAATATTAAATGTTATGTTTTCTAAAAAAGAAATACAATACAAAGGTTTCTATGATCGTTTGCAACATCTATATCATTAATTTAGTAAATCAGTGTTACGTGACTTTCGAAGTTTAAATATATCTGGCAGAGAAATTATAAAGAGAGCAAGGCACATAAGTATTTAATTGAAAATCTTAGACCCCATTACTCTTGGCGAACCAGCTGGTCGCCAAAGGCGTCTAGTTTTAAATAAAGACTTCGTTCATTTGCTATTAGACTATTATTCAATGTTCTCAAAGCTTCTTATATCGTGAAATGTTAGGAGAAAAAACTAAACAGCATTATTGCGGCTATCAAGCACATGAATATCGATTCTTAGAAGACTTTATACTTGTTAAATACAATTTTTAATTTTTTTACAGTTTAGCGATATAATGCTTTTCTAATGCAATGATTATGCAATGTTTGAACTATTTTTCCTAAATTTTCCCAGATCCCCCCCCCCTTAAATAGCTAATACAGATGGTTATAATAAGCATTAAACATTTTTTATACCATGTCTAAGAGGATGCTGACCGAACCTCCAAACAAACGTAAAGTGCGAGATATATTACCACACTACATCTTGCAATGAGTAAAACGGAACTTAATGTTAAAAGTACTGGTCGAATGTTAACAGAAAAAAATGGTTGGAAATTAATAAATTACCAACAGAACACTAAAAAATGCCGAACAATAAATTATGAGGATTATTAGAAACTGGTGCTCAGTCTAAGCCAATTTAAGAGTAACAGTTGGAACTTCTGAATATTCAGAAAAGAAACTTTACATCAGCTGCTTGGTAAAGGAATTGAAGGCAATAGATTAAAAAGCAAAGTTATTCTTTTAAATGAAAATCGAAGAACTGATGACAATTTCAACTGTTATACAATACTATTTAGAGATTGTTTACCATCTTGCAGTTTTAATGAACAGTTTGTGCTCAGGTGCCATTATTTCCCCTATGAGACAAGACGATTATAAATAAATTGAAACTAATCAGAACGTTCAGGATATCTTAAGCAATGGCGAGTTATAAAATTCAAAGAACTGGAAACAAAGATTCGAGAACTGGAAATATTCTATTAGCTATTAAAAAGAGAATTTAATTCATAAAAGTCAATAAAATTAAATTTAAAACATACACCGACTTACGCACGTTAAAGGTAAGCAATTCTTATATACATTTTCCTTCATGAATACTTTTAAAAGAGTCGGGATTAGCGCCTTTGGAAATGACGAAAGCAGGATCATTCAGCATGAAATCATGCTGCCATAAATTAAAAGTTTTTTAAAGTTGGATAATTCAGTTAGTTACGGGATATCGTATTATCCAATGAAAAAATGAACATGGAAATAACCGATTATACTTACTTATAATCATAACTTTTCATATAATTTATCACAGAAGGACGAGTATTTGATCCTCCATGCTGTGATGTCCTTGACCTGTGATGATTCTACATCTTCTGGAACTGCTTTTCGCAGCTAGGAATTTTGAGATTGTTAGTATAGCTTCAATGCTCAACAATCCGTGAAGATCTAGATCATTGCAGTCTAAACCTATATTGCTTTTGAATTATAGAATAATTGTAAATCAAATAGTAAGATAGTTTGGAAATATTTCATGAAAATATTATATAATATAAATGAAAATATATATTTGAAAATATATATTAATCATCATCTTTAAGATTGAAATGTTACATTGCATTCTATGTATCCCATAATGGAGATTTCTATTAATATTAATTAAATATGAAATTCATTCTGAGAAATGATTAATCAAAGAAAGAATGAATGAATGATAAACAGCTTATCAGAAAATTAAATACGATGATAGATCTATGAATTTTTATTTATTAGCAGATGTAAACCGGAAAAATTTAAAAATAATCTAATTATGACACTTACTACTTTTTTCAGATAATCTATTACAGCAGGACGAATTTTAGGTCCATCCAGACTGTGATGTCCTTGACCTGTGATGATTCTGCATCTTCTGGAATTGCTTTTTGTAGAAAGGAATTTTGAGACGGTTGTTACAGCCTCACTAGTCAACAATCCGTGAAGGTCTAGATCATTGCATTCTAAACCTATATTGCTATTGAATAATGGAATTGTAAATCAAAAGTACAGTAAGATAGTTTGAAAACATTTCATGGTATAGAAGTCAAATTATGCATATATTATGATAAACATTTTGTGGGAAATAAAATTCTATTATGTTATCGCATTTAAACCAGAGGATTTGATTTTCTTGATATCTGAAATTAATTATTCCATGCCAAAGAAACTCGTTTCCCCAAAATATTAGGTAGAATAACGTATTTGCAATATTACAGCCCCAAAAGACATACAGTGGCAGTCAAGAGTATTCGCGCACAAATTGTTCACATCAAAATTGTAGTACCAAAATTTAAATTGCGTAGTAACAAATAGAAGTGTTTAAAAGGGGTTAATGTCATTCAAATAGTTGTAAAAATTATTGGTATTAAGAGAAAAATCTTAAAATATGATCATAATGAACTTTTTATTAAAGCAATTGAAAAGCAATTGCAATAGCAATTTGAAATTCAACACAAATCTCGGGCTTAAAAGTATTCGAACATTCATATTTCGCTTTGTAAACCTATAAAATTGAGACAATTTGCGCGTTTGCGGGACTAAACTGTTTTCTTTCTATTACTGCAGGACTAGTTTTATTCTAATGTTCACTAACTCAAGTTGGCGTTAATCGTTGCTCATCCTGCAGCTTCAAGTTGAGATGGCTCGAAAGGGAAAAGAAACTACTCTTACTGAAAGAAAACTTACGAGACTCCATAACAGCTGTAACTCTACGAAACATATCGCAGGTGATTGAAAGACCACGTTTTACAGTGCAGAGTGTTATTGATCGACATTTTTTTTTCTGTAATAATTTTACAGTAAAATATTTATGAAATTGCTCAAAAAAAAAAATACAAGCCATAGTATTTGCATTTTTTGAAATAATGTGATATATAAAGTACTATGCAACATTAAATTCTTCAAAACTCAGTGTACAAATATTTTTGACTGCCACTGTATATACCCATTGTTAAAAAGTTCATATTATACATGTTAAATGCAATTAAGGTATTTCAATTACAATGGTGATGATGCAGTTTGCGTTACTTTTCATAAGTGATAAACTTTTTCGAGCTTCCTTTAATAGTCATTTAATTTACAATTTTTAATAATTTTATTTATGTTTATTTAAATCATAAAAACTTATTCGCATAATTTAGGTCATGTCTGAACAATTGTTAATATATATCATAGTTACTATCCCAATTAGTAATAATCTTAAATATTAGACAATCATTAAAACAGAGAACAAAATAAAATAACGCCAATGATGCTCAAAATTTTGAATTAAAAAATGCATGGGCAAATTAAGCCTAAAAAGCTTTATGCATTAATATTTGAGGATAGGAACTGCAAAATTAAAGATAACTTTAAAAATTGAATTTTATATGCCCAAAATAAATAAGTGGAAAAATGAATTCTAGGATATTCTTGATTACAAATCCCAATTGAGGTTATATAATTTAAGTTTATTTTCAAAAAAATATTCAGTGGATACTCCTTGAAGTTTCAGAACATTGCCATCCTAAATCCTCTTAACAAACCATTGGACTTAATATTAATGAACTTGCAGAATGTCAGGAAAAAAAGATAATGGATATAAATAACTAATTAACATAATAGATAATAGTTAAATAGCCAAAGAATGATTACCATTAGAAGCAAACGTTAGAAATTTACTTTCTATAAAATTGATTGAGCTTATTTGAACGGCAATAGGTAAAACAATTTAAGAGAACAGACTGAAATGTAAAAAAAGTATTGATGAGTTTATACATCGTTTATTTATATCGCTCTTGTTTCTTTTCTATTTTTATTATAAACAAAATTACATTAAAAAATATACTCAAAATTTTTAATAATGCCTTGCGGAAATATATCAGTGTTGTTTAATATAAGAAAAGGATAGAACTTGGATTATACTCTTCATAATTTCTAATTAATTTTCAGCAAATGAAATAAAGGAAAAGTATTATTTAAAAATGTATTTTATTTAACAATATTATAATTTCTATATATTATACAAACAAAATAAAAAGTTTTTGTTTGATCCAAAGGAGTAAATAGGATTTCAGTTCTGAAAACTAGATGATTTTCTTAGTTTGCACATTATATATTTAAAAAATTATGCATCTTTATTTGCAAATTCAGCCAAAATTAAAAAATTCTTTGAAAAATGTTGATTTAATATTTACAATAAAATACCATATAGTTTTGACTATATAAAATGAAACAGGGAAAAAAAGTTTCAATTTCATAAATCTTGATGAAAACAGTTCCTTTGAAAGTATCAGTAATGGAAGAAATCAGCAATATCAATTTTTGTCAAAGTGAAAAAATGTAAAATATAAAATAACAACAGCGATGCACATACATACGCAAAATAAAATTTATGAAGTCCGAGATAATCTCCCCCGCCACCTCCACTCCTTTAATGAAATTGTTAAAGGTTATCTTTTGTGTCATACAAACTATTAAATTCTTAGAAAAATTTGCCTACTGGCAATTGATCATTGATCTTGCAATAACCAAATTTACTGAAATGTTTATTACATTGTAATATTAAAAAATTATACGATTTCCAAATCTTAAAAAAATAATTCAAACAAAATAAAACTGATCTTGCTCCTAAAATGGGAAAAAAGAAAAGATATTTGTAATGCAAGTTTTGTCAAGGAATTATGAAAGAAAAAGAATTTTGTGTTGCTGATATCCACATGAATGAAAGAATTCACGATGCAGAAAAAAAATGCAATATCTTTGAACTCAATTTATCATTATCAAGTATAGTACAGATGGAAGCAATCCTGAACTCATAATGCGATAATCAAGCAATTGTCCAGTACAATCTGTTAGATTAGATTGTAGTAGATATTGAAGACTTTGAAAAAAGTACAGGCATGAAATCTTTGAAAAAGCAATGGCTGATACAAAATTTGCATAGTACTGCAGGCAGAAATGAGATCCCAACAAAGCAATATCTTTTCGTTTGACTCTCAAAGAGAAACTTATTTATCATGAACGATATTTATTTTGAAAGATCGTTTCAGAGAACTTTCATTGCAAGTGAAAGGGGGATGGAGGTGGATTCAGCATAATTTATATTTATAAAGACCACCATGTTGGCAATGGTTAATGCGAGTATAGCTAGTAATTGCAAGCTAAAGCCTCGTAATTTATTACAAAGTTTATACCTAAAATTAGATTGAAAGCAATCTAGAAACCCTATTATAATTTGCTCACAGTCTTCATTTTAGAAGATTGAGTGCTCCTATTAATTGAATCATAATCCTCTAGCCTCATGAATTCATTTATGACAAACAAGTAGAGTTTATTTAATTGGAAATGTAACCAATTTTCTTTAAACAAATGCATCTGTTAAAGATTTTTGAAGATATTTTTTCTGTTTTTTTTTTTAATGTTGCAAGAATTATTGGGAAAATTTTGAAATTTAAGGACAATATTTTTCTAGGTACAATTCTTTATTTTATGAAATAAATTTAGAATAGGCTAGTATGACCTATTTCATCTATTTAAAAAAGCCTTACTTGTGACGCAGTATTATTTCGGAAGCTGTCTTGTTTGCAGCATCCATCTTAAGCCGTTGTTCTTGAGCCTATAAATAAAGCATTAAAATTCAAATTGCCTGCAAAAAATAAATGTACAACATGCCCTCTCCCCACACCCAAAATTTATATGACAGGTAAAATTCCTTAAATTAATTGTTAAAAATATTTAACTTATTTTCACAGGAAACAAAAATATACCCATTGTCAATTTTTATTTATGTACTTGGCAAATATATAAACAATATTTTAAAGCTAATATGTAAAGAATAACAAATTAATGTAGTGAAATAGTAAAATTTGAATAAAACTTAAATTTACATAAATGTATTAAGCCTCTCTTACTTATAAATGTTTAATTTATGATATGAAATGCTGATTTGAAACAATGAAAGTCATTAAATAAAAACTAAATATTAGCCATCTAATTAAGAAAAAATATCTTTCAAATATTTTGCCATACTGTTTTAGGCAATGATTTATCAACCAGATGGAAGATACAATGGTTTACAAATATTAGAAAATCAGGCAGTGATTAAAATACGATATTACTTATCAAGCTTTTATATCCAAAGATGGAGACATGGCAGGACCTGCCCCTATACCCTGCCCTTTTGTCACTACTATAAACACTACTGCTTTGGGAAACAAATACTATTCTTAAAACTTCTGAAAATAAGCATCAACCATATTTCTCCTAAAATTCATCAGTGAGATTAATAAAGACCATTTAACTGAAAAAAAATTAATGACAACTCTAATTAAACATAACTTGAAAGCACTTTATACTAACTGTTAGAGAAAGCAGATCAAATTTACAGTCCATAAAGAACATTTCAGTAGCACAAAATAAATTATAATATATAGGAAATAGAATATCCATCTCTTGATTTTTGAAATTCCTAAATATACATAATTATAAATAATCAGCCACAACGTTGTTAATGACATACTATTAGACATGCTATATTGGTGCATTATTTTAACCATGTTGTTGCTTTTGTTGTTTTGCAAGTAGTCAACTTTTTTTAGTAATCTAAGTTTATTTTAGAGTTTTTCCTTTCTTACCACAAAATTAGTATCAATAATTAATATGGTTTGCATTACTTAGCCCAAACATGAATTTGAGTTGGCATTCTCAGTTGCAAACATTGATATGAATACTCATGAAAGCAACATCAGATTAATTGTTCTTAAAAATGGAAGGGGAATAGAAATACAACTAAGGCATTGTTAAAGAAATGCTATACAGAAAGTTCTTCCCAAAATAAATTCTAGAAAATCAAAATTAGCTTATTGAAAATTCGATATATTTTTTCCGCTGTAATTGAGTCTTGATTAAAATAAAACAATTTTTAGTTGGAAAAAACACCTCAGTGTAATAAAATTCCTGAACCTACATCATCAGCGTAAGCATCAGCAATAGTCTTTAAATTCAAGCCATGGAACTTCTTGAAATTCTCTAAATATAGTTGTTCCAGTTCATAGTGCTCAGCAGCTTTGTGACGGAATTCTCGAGCTTCTGGAGTTATATTCCTCCAGTCACTTGTTGCCTTAAAACAAACAAAATAAAAAGTAAATTGATGTATCAAAAAATTAAAAATGTAAATAAAGATTACTTTATAATAAAAAATAGATAATTTCTGTAAATTAGAAAATATTTGATGTACAATATTAGGAAATATTTGTCCAAAATAATATTAGGAAATACTATGATACGTAATTATCAGGAACTACTGAGAAAGTTTAAAGAAAAATATTCATTCATTACTAAACACTACTGCTTTTGGAAACATACTATTCTTAAAACTTCTGAAAATTAGCATCAACCATATTTCTCATAACATTCATCAGCGAGATTAATAAAGACCATTTAACAGAAAAAAATTAATGAAAACTAATTAAACACAACTTGAAAGCACTTTATACTAACTATTAGAGAAAGATCAAATTTACAGTCCATAAAGAACATTTCAGTAGCACAAAGTTATAGCATATAGAAAATGAACATCCATATCTTGGCTTTTGAAATTCCTAAATATACATAATTATAAATAATCAGCCACAACGTTGTTAATGATATTACTAGACATGCTATATTGGTGCATTATTTTAACCATGCAATTCATTTTTAGCAAGACTTTGCTTTTGTTGTTTTGCGAGTAGTCAACTTTTTAGTAATTTAAGTTTTTTAGAATTTGTTTCCTTTCTTACCACAAAATTAGGCTTCAAAATAACGGCTTCAATAGCCAACAATCCATGTAGGTCTAGATCATTGCAGTCTAAACTTATATTGTTTTGAAAATAATGGAATAATTATTGAGATATCCAATAAGCTAATCTGGAACGGATTTCATAATATAGCATTTATATTTGGCCATGGAATATTTTCCAAATTGTGTATATATTATATTAAAGAAGTTTTTAAAAATCAAATCCCATCATTATGTATTAAAACAAGATTTTAAGAAATAAAGGATCTTGGTATCTAAGGCTTATTCCATGTAGTCGAAATAACATTTCTCCCGAAAAGTTATATAGAATGATTACCGTTACCAAGGCACATAAATACGTATAAGTACTTATATGCGCCAAATCCCTTTATCTTTCGTTGCAGTTAAGGGATGCTGCATTCGGAAT
>JAPMOQ010027115.1:0-38322 GCA_026543055.1 Argiope trifasciata | reverse complement strand
CCAACGCCACTGCATTCGGAATAAACCAACGCCACTGCATTCGGAATTTCATAAATGATAAATTTGTTTCTTTAAATAAACATTAAGGATGATATACAAGGCATGGAAATTAAATGCTTATGCATCGCTCATTATTAGACTAAAAATCATTAGCTTGATGCTAAAATACAGCTATTTATCATACCTGTGATGGTTTTCTATTAAAAATCTGAATTATAAATATTAATTCAATACTGGTTTAATATAGACCATGTAACCAACTACGATTGGGAATGCAGCAACTATAACTGTCAGTCATTGAACAATGACTTATTAGAAAAGCTTCAAAGTAAAAATTAGATTAGACCAATGATACTGAAAATTTTGAGTTGAAAATTTCATTTGTAATTTAATTCCAAAGGTGTTTTAATGCAATTAATATAAGTTTTTTTTATAAAAGGCAGGTTTAGCAATTTTTTGAAAGTTTTGAATTTTTTTTATACTTATTACGAGTGAAAATTTTAAAATTTCTCGATTACAAGTCAATTTTTTTTTCGGAAAATTTAATACAGCATAAACTAATGGATGCTAGTTTAAAGAACTTTCAGAATATTGTTGCGTTGTACCACCTTAATACCTTACATTTAATAAAGCATGGGTCTTGCTTTTGGTTAAGTGGCAAAACGTTACCAAGAAAGAAAATTGATAATATATTAATTTCCTTTATCTAGACATCAAACCACGTAAGTATTCATTAGTAATTACCTTTTATTAATTAGAAACTTACTTTCTGTGTAATTGTATGAGCCATTTTATCAGCCGCTCTAAATATTTAACAAATTGCTTTCTTTAAACCATAATTTAAGGGAATAAACCAAGGCTTTTTTTATTTTGAATTTCTGTCAACATCTTTTGCAAAAAAGATTTGAATACGTTTGTTTTACGTTTTAGATACTTGGTGTAAAAATAATTATAATATGAATTGTACGATTTATAATTCCCAATGAATTTTAAATAAAAACGGACACATTTACAGACATTTCTCCAATAATTTGTTTAATATCCTATTGATAAAGAAATCCTGTTAATTAAGGACATTAATTAACAGGATGCGTTGAGAGGAATTCAAGATTTAAGCATTTTAGTTGAAAAAAATTAAGCATCGTTTACATTGCTGCATGTTTTCTTAATATAGAATGTAATATTTCATGATGCATCGTTTGTTTTGAAAATTAAGAAAACTTTAAATGTTTATTTTTAAACCTTCAGCACTGATGTCTCCTCTCGGGCATCTTCGGCATCTTTCAAGATGCGCAATATTTTGTCGTTTTGTTTATTTTTTAAAATTTATTGGTAAAAATATGCAGATTGGTTTTCGGAGAAAATGCAACGCAAAAAAATTCACATTAATTTTTGGATCAATAAACAAGTCCTCTTATTCCGCAAATATTTATGCACCGAATTACTTTTCGGAACGCTAAGGGTTGAATTTTAATATTTTTGCGACATCAAAAGACATCCATTTCGAAAGCAGTGTCTTCTGAGGCAAAATAAATGATTCCTGGCTTTGACGAACAAAAAGCCGTAAAAAGGACGAAAAATCCTTACCAAAGACACTCAAGTTATCTTTTAATAAGATAACCAGTAAGAAGTCCTTAATAGACCTTTTAAAAAATACCAGTTTATTTGGACGGCTGCATTTTTTCTGCATTGGTATAAAAGCACAGACAAAAAAGTTAGCGTTTGATTTTTTATACATGCTGCAACGAATAAAATTCGTCATGGTTGGATTGGAAGACATTTATTCTGCTCTATTTAGAAATTGAGATTTTTTTTTTTTTGGCTACATTATGAAACCAAGAGCTAAAGCATTCCAGTATTGCTATTTACGAAGTTTACGACACACCACAAATGTTCTAATCAACTTTAGATCATTTTTTTAAAATAGAAAATAGAGTTTAGAAGTGGATCGTCTAAAAATTTCTATCTTATCGTTTCTTACTTCTGCAGTTTAACTTTTCGAATTTTACAAATTAGTAAAAACTACCATTTAAACCAATCTGCAAACATGATTTCCTTACTTTAACTTTATTACGGTTTAACTTCATAGACGATGTAAAATATTGTGTGCTACTAGATTCCCTGATATAAAGAAAATACGTTACCATCTGCTTTGTTTTTATTAAACTTCGAATTAAAAAATCCATTCTTAATTAGGATTCTAGAAGCACGAAATATGACAGGAAGCTGTTAACTTCAATGATTTATGCAGAACGCTCCTCGGTTATTCAGGACAAACTTTATATGTACAGAGATATTTCAATGGGAAAAGTTTACGAGCTATAGAAAGAAAGAGCAAAAAATGTTTAAGATCTGATAGACCCTGAACCACGAGAAATTCAATTATCTCTAAAATTATTAACTACTAGATCTAGTCTGTTTTACAAAATTCAAAATGTGGCGAGATTTGCTTAATGTTGGTTTTAACAGGAACTAGGATAAAGAGTTTTTGAAGTCATTGAAAAATTAGGACCACGAGAAGAAAAAGTCGTGTTCAGTGAAATTCTATCGTTTTGAGTTAGAAATTTGTCACAGAGCAATGTAAGTAATTAACTTACATAATTCACACCACAGTGTATTATAATTCAAACGTTTGCTGTAACGTTACTTTAATAGAACGTTCAAAGGATTGTTCGGAAGTGGCATTCTAAAGAGAACGATACAAATATGTAACGTCATTAAAAAGTTAAACTTTTTCCATATTCGATAGTACGTAAAATTTATCCGACCGATTCTTTTACGTTGATCGGTTCTTTGTTTTCTTGCACGTTAAAAACATTCTACATTTATCAGGTATAACTAAAACTTTTTCACCATCTAAGAAACTAAAGATTAATTCTTATTGGCCTCGTGGTAAAAATGAAGCAGAACTCATTTTTTTAATGCAACATCAGCAAAGCAAAGATGCTTTTATGTTATATACTAACATATTTCCATTGAACATTGCTGGATGCATCAGGTAGAAAAACAATTTCAGTGTTAAAACCTTGCTCATCGTTTATCAGCCAACAACTTCGCGAGATAAAATAGTTATAATGTCACTGAACTTTTGCCAGAGAAAAGTAATTTAATGAACTTTTGAGTCACTTTTAACATTATAAAGACTCGATAATAACTCTTAGTATACAAGCCATGTCAGTAGGAATATGATTACTAGGAGCAATCTTCGTTCTTTCAGAAGAATTCTAAAACGCTTAGTTAGTGTCAACCAATTCAAATCATTCTCATGAAGAGAAATATAAAAGGACTCGATTTTATATTAAGAGGAGAAAAGCTGAACTGATCATTGGAAAAAACACAAAAAGGATGCAACAAATGTCGCCGGCTTTCAAAACCATTTCACATTTAGTGCAGAAATTAAAAACCCATTATAGAATATTTGGAGTTAGGACATGTGGATTTCCTAGCTTTTACAATTCGAAACTAATAGAGAAAGATTACAATAGAAATAGAAGCTTTTAAATTCAGTTCTTATCGATATTTTCACTATTTGAAGCAGTTTTAGTTTTAGTAGGTTCTCATAATAAAAGTTCAACATCTATTATACAAGCACAATTTATTCAAAAGTTAGATAAATAAAATGAATGTTAATTTCATTTAATATTTATGGTGACAGCGCTAATTTGTTAGCCGTATTCTAAATAGCGTTTAAGTGTTTTGATTTATCACATATAGTATCAGTTGAGTAAATAGATTTAATGGTTTCTAAATGAGTTGTATGTTTAAAATAAATTACTTAAATCTTGTTGAGAGTAAAATTAGACTAACCAATTAAAAGTGAACTGCATGCTAATAGTTTGTTCAGGACATTAATTTACGTTTATGTCCGCAGATACACGTAAAAAAAATCGCCTAAAAAATACCATTTATTTATGAATTATTAAGTCGGATTTTGTACCTCCCATAACCGTTTCGTACCGTAATAATTTATCTGAGAAACTCGTGTATTATAGAAATATACGAGAATGTATCTTTATAAACACTTAAAAGTTTGATTTAATGATAATCATTAACTCTGAATATTTAAAGCAATGGAGTTTCTAAATCAGAAATATCGCGGTTTATTTGCATATTAATATACGAAAAAGCCTTTCTTATGTTAGGCAAAGATTTATGCAAGGCAATCAAATATTACAGTCTATAATAAAAAGGACATTTATTCAAATATTTTTCTTACCTGGTAAAAACTTGTGCACCAGAAATTAATAATAGCTATAAGGTAGTTTAGATTAAACTGCATAAAGAATATTCTACAAATACTAACAATATTCAAACAACTAAGAGTAAGCAAAGCATTAACACCCATTTTTTTCCCAACAAACTCACACGAATGACGAATACTCAACAGATTTTGATTTAAATTGCCATAGTGGGTTCTCAGTTACAGTTAACGATTGCCAACTATTAGATAAAAAATATATAGCCGGTCGACTAGAGTTACTGATATAGCTTTCGCACAGATCTTAGTTAACTACAATTCGGAATTAAATGTTTTCTTCAGTTTGTAATAATTTTGTCATGATGTTTCCGGTGAATCTTTTATTGCAATCATGAGATCTTGTCATTGCTATTTTTATTCTGTTTTTCTCCTCATCTCCAGACTGCTAAGATTTGTCAAGCTTTTTCTCAAAGCAAGAATTCAAGTTAGGCGTTGAGAAAAATGGAGATAAAGCTGCCAGCATAGATCTGAAAAGCAGTAACGAATTAAACTGAACTGAGCTAAATTATAATGCTATGGATATAGCTGGGTTCACACGAGGTAATCAATTGCACGCAGTTGAAGGTCACACCTACTTCAGGAAGATCACGTGACCGCTATTGGACATGGAAATATTTCTTTTGATGCGATAACCATTTGACATTGTCTCTTTGTGGTCATGTGGTGTTCCAGAATAGGCGTGGCATTCCATTGAGCCCAATAGTTGGTCTACTGTGAACGTTGCCGAAGTATCATTTTTCAAATTTTCGTATCTCCACTCAGGTGAATTGAATTTTTTTTTTTTACTGTTAAGAAGCGTAGTGTTTTGGAAATAAAAGAATAAGACAAAGAGCAAATTTAAAATCAAAAGAGACCAATACGTTTATCAAATATATTTCAGTAAAAGATAGAGCGAATGGACCATTTCTCGCTGATCCGATGCAAAATATCAAAATTGTTAAAGACACAGAAAATAGATGCCCTGTAATCTCACAAAGAAAAAAAATTTAACTTTCAACTATCTCTTTTTTCTTTTAACTTTTTACACGATTCCCCTCCCCCTCCCCCCAAAAACTCATCAATTTGAAAAAACATTGGTCAATAATCAATAATCTCTTCTAACAAGAACTGACAAAAATGTTTAAGTTAGATATATTTTTCTAGAAAACACAATTACGTTTGTGCATCACTAAAAATGTTAATGCTGAAACGCTTTCGATAGAGATTGCGGATAAATAAGAGAAAGAGCAAATTCCAACTCTTAAATTTGTCACAAATAATCACTCAAAAACCAATCTTAGTGATTCTGATCAATGAATTCAGAGCCACGTATCATGAAAATATCGGCTTTTTTTAGATGAAATTCGAAAAATATAAAAATACCAGAAGTGCCGAAATTTTTCAAAGATTCTTTTAATTTGATTATTTCTAAAATAACTGCTAAAAACAGGGGTAAAACTGTATAAAATATCTACTTAGGACCACTTTGTGTCTGAATATCTGTCCTTCCAAACATTTATGAAAGAATGAGAAAAGATTAACAAAGAGAAAATAATCGAAAATAGATAAGTATGAATGAAATAGTTGTAAAATCCCCTCTTAAATTACTGATTGTAAAAGGAGCTTCTAATAAAAACGGATTCGAAATAACTTCAGATTTCGCAAAACTCAAAAAAAGAAATAAACTATCTAAAGATTTACAACACCCTTTATGGAAGTGATTTAAAAACTGTATGCCGAAACCGGTAAAAATATATTTTGGTTGACATCCAAAGAGAAATGAACCTTCCTGAAAAATTGGATGATCATCTTGACCAAAGAAGTGGTGGAGTAAAGGACATATTTTACTGGACAAAGAATGAAATGTTAGAATCGAATGTCAAGAGTAGAACCACTTTTTAGCAACAAAAAATGCATTGTCATAAAGATCCGTTTCTCGATAACAACTCCTTTGAAGTCATTAACAAAAAAGGTATTAAATTATTCGGAAATGTCCAGACCTATTTTTGTCCAGTCCTACTGAAATTCTTCCTTTTTTTTTCTTCCCCCGGCTGTTATGACGAATATAATGCAGAGGATTTCCTGCGGATTCCATGATACAAATTTCAGAAAGAAAGTATTCTAAAAGCAGATATTATTTCTATATCAAAAACTTTCCTGAATCTCTCAGTAAACTACTTTCCTTTCGACAAAACGTTATAAGAGATAGAGAGAGCTCCTTTTTAAGAGTTTTTCTCTTCTTGGTATGAATATGGATATTCGATCTTTATATGATATGTTCAAACTCCCATCATCTAATATGGGAGTTTAAATAGACCAAATTTTCCTAGACACGAGTTCCATTTTTATTGACAATTAATCGGTCTATAGGATATTTGAACCCAATGTTCTGGAAAATCTTTTGAGATGATTTCATCACTATTTATATTTGTGAATGACTTTAATATTCATCTATTTCAAGGGAGCTCGATGAGAACGCATTTCTGGATTGGATTTGGATTGCGATGGATTTGGACCAGCAGGCATCCTAAATACCTTTAAGCCAACATCCTTCAAGAGTGGATGAAATCCATCGCAACTGGATCTTTCACTTTGTTGATTGGACATTTTTCACGAAATAAAAAGAACTGTTCATGTTTGATACATTTGACAGTGATCACTATCCCGTTTAACTTCAAGGGGAAGAAACGAAAAGATATTCTGGACGTTTTTCCACATTCATTGATTAAGCATCTATTTAAAAAATCCTTAAATTATACAGTGAGTAAGATCCACAAAGTTCAATTACTTAAAATGTGATGGAATCAGGAGGAAATTGTCATTATATTAAGAGAGAATTCCTTTGTCTAACAAATCACCAAGAGGAAATCCATATTGGTGCAAGGCCAAACATACGACAGTTAAACTACGTAAAACAATTAAGCATCTTACAAAACTGTGATGGGCAAGATTATACTTTGCAATAATACAGGATTCTGATCCGGAACAAAGCTTAAGAATTATCCCATTACTTCTCATTAGAAAGAACTTTGAACAAGACGTGCAATTATTTTGGTTAACTTTGTTAAAAATTCAGTGAACTTCGTGATCTTGAGAGAAACTAGCCACCAATCATGTATGTATCACTTGGCCTCACTATTGATGGTTTTTTTTTTACCAACTACATGCGAACTTGTCTCTAGTACGAGTGGGGGGGGGGGGGTGATCTTGGCTCCCTCTTCCGAGATATTTTATGCGGAATTTTCTAGGCTTGCCACACATTATGTTCCTTTGTTGCTGATGTTACAAATAAACTATATAAAAGACTGAATTTATTAAAATTATTTCGTCCAGACCAGAATCTTCAATATCAAATAAGTTATTGAACAATCGTGAATAGAAGCTATAATTTAAATTTTTTTTTAAAAAAACTTCAACACCTTGTTATTTGCCATTTTGAACAATTTTTGGAAACTATTATCTCAAAAGGTTTTCATCTGGACTTGTGGGTAAAAATCCTCGCATGGAAATTAAGTTCTCATTGGTGGGATTTTTACATGCTTTGGTGCAAAAGAAGGGTAGGAGATATCCTAAGACTTGATATTGTTATGTTAAATTTGCAAATCTAGAATTTTATAATCAAAGTTTTAATTGTTGCAATAGTGATTGTTAAATTTTATATAATATGTAAAAAATGGAATTATATCTATAAATTTATTTTGTTTTAATTAAGATTACTAAAAAAATAATCTAAAGAATAGTTGAAATGTTGATTGAGAAGATTTCTCGATGCTGATTATAATAAGCTGAATAAAATACCATCCGAGTTGAGGGGAACGTTCATTTTTTAATTTTCTTATAGAAGTATGGCTGTATATAATTTTAGCATTATATGGAAAATTAGTAAATGATTAGTCATAAAAATAAGTATAATTAACTAAGCATAATTTCAATTATTAAAAATTAACTATTACAACTGAAACAATTTTTACTGTAAATTAATCGTCAATTATATTGCCAAAACATTCCTTTAATGTATCTAACCATAGATAATTTCAGACTTTCAACAGCAAACAGCTATCATACGAGATACCTTTAGAGTAAAGAAAATGCTGTAATCAGGCAAATTTGGTTTTAATAGAAATATGACACGTTTAAAACTGCTATCTTGAAAATTTTATGCAGTACCTGTATTTCAACTTATTATTTCTTCCACACTATTAGATGGTATAAAATATACATGAAATATTCCATTGATTAAAAACAGTATAATTCAAAGCTGAATTATATATTTTGAATCATAAAATTTAAACTGTATTAAGTAATAAATTGAATTTTAATAGATCTCGAACTGCATAATTTTTATTATGCGTGCAATTACACTTTCACCTTTTGTAATGTGCATTTGCAAGAAAAATTTTCAACTTATTATATTGCGAACGTTAAAATTTTGCATTAACATTATACTGAACGTTTGCGAGCATGACATCCCACTTACGGATTTTTTTTTTATTAATATAGTTCATAATTTTATGGGAAAATGTTACCAACGAGTCTTAATTTGATGCATTTTACATTAAAGTTTACATTAAAAAAGCAAATTCAATAAAATATATAAATACGATTTAAAATTTAAGCTCATTGAATAGTTTTGAAAATGTCTGATGCTTTACTACTTTAAATAAAACGTTATCCATCTTTTCTGGTCTATTAAAGACATCAAATTTCAGTACAATGGATAAGATGGTGCTAAAATAATATTTTTTTTATTTGTATGCTATATAAATCGCTTATAAAATTGCAGCGGGGATTCTATATAAATCACTTTACTGCAACATTAAACTATAGCATTATAATACTCTCGCCTCTACCTGCATTCGTTCGTCTCGATTGCATCAGCCGTTGACGTGTAGAACCTTTTATTCCACAGCTTTTTTAATGCGTCAGCAATATCTAACTTCTTTAAAATAAGTTTGGTTTATTTAAATCCTTTCAGGATTTAATATTTTTTTTTGTTTTAACTTTAATAAATTTCTGCATTTAACATGATATGCTTTATATTTGCGAATATAAAGAATACCTCTATAAACTTTAATTTAAACAGACACAACATTATATAAATTTATCAATTTTTTGTAAGATTGTACAATACAAATGCCTAATAAATAATGAATTTGGGAGCTACTATCAGGGGCTTCCACAAAACTTTAGTTCTGAGTTAAAATTTCAGTTAATTGTGATGAAGCAACTTTGAAATAAATTCAAGGTATCAAGCATTTGCAGATGACATAATTACATTGACGAAAGCTATTGCATCTTATCATTTCGTTCAAAAAAGCGTATCAATTTTACAGAAAAGGGAAGAACGGGGCAATCTTTCAAATCTGAAATTTAGTTTAAATAAACCTCATTACATTGCATCTAAGCTTTAAAAGGATATTTCCCCTTTCTCAAGAATAAAAATATATGATACAAGAATGGGCTACTCAAAGGAACTTAAATATTTAAAAATTGTTTTTGATTGAGATTTGTCTTTTATGACTCATCTCAATCTTCTGAAAATGGAAATTGAAAACATTATTGTAAAAATAAGGAGACTTGCGAGAGCTATTTATAGACTTACACCAAGGACGTGAAGTAAATTTCTGAAATTATGTTTGAGAAAATTAATATGTATAGCTCAAAAATTTGATTTTTGGAGCAAGTAAATCATAGAAACAAACTTCAGCATTTAATGGCTATATTTGCTCTGTCTTACTAATGGCTAACAGTATCGGCCAATTATAAACGGGCAATAAGTAGCGCATGCGTAGAAAGACTGAAAAATGATGTTCTGTATCATGTCCGATGTAACAATAACATGCCACAATACTGCAATTTTTTTCTTACTGTGAATGCATTTTTAGAATTTGGCAGAGTTATTTTTAGCCTGAAAAAACTGATAATTTATCATAGATTAATTCTGACATTGTTTGCTCTTTTTTCTTTCTGATGCGAGTTTTTTTTTCCATTTTATTGCACTTTTTTTTTTGCAATTTTCCAAATTATAGTATGTTGATCCTTTTTAAAATATTACTATGTTTCTTTACGTAAATATATAATTTAATATGTATTTATATCTATTTTATATAAATATTTTTACTACGCATAAATATCTATTTTAATATGTCATATATAATTCAGGGACACCAAAACGGCAATTTGTAGGCAAGCATGGAATCCCTGAATCTATCTTTTGAAATTGTGATACATATACGTTGTCTTACTGGAGGAGTGTAAGCCACCTTAAAGGTGAGTTCACACGAGGCTAATTATTGCGCGCAATCTTTGCCTCTCTACTGTTTTCCCTGTATTGCCCACGTCTGAATAGCTCAGACAACGTCGTTGGGATAATGGCCAACGGTTGACCAGAAGGGACAAGTATTTGCCATTGCCCCGCTGTGGTCACGTGATTTTCTGGACATAGGCACGATCTTCTATTGTGAGCAATAGTTAGCCTCGTGTGAACCCACCTTAAAAGTCATAAAACAGTCTCGACGGATTCAAATTTTATGTAGCTGCCCTTCAATTGGCTTGGCCAAACAGATATTTAATTCAATGGCAGATGACATCATGATTTCTAAAAGAAAAAGAAATTTTAATACGATAAATTTCAATTATGAAGAAGGTTTTATTCCTTTGAAAATCTTTGTAGCTCATGGAAATATTTTGACACTTCTTTTTCTTGTATACAGCCGACCACCTCGACTTTTTTTTAACACTACCTTGGAAACAGAATGCTATATTTAAATTGGCGGCTTATAAGGATAGGGTAGGAGGAGCCTTGACTTGGTATTCAATTGTTTTGAAAAAGATAATGATATGTTTGAACTAGAGGATGCGGCAACTGTCTTTATGACCAAAGTTGAGGCAATCGCTGGAGAAATTAGTTTTATAAGTGAATAAGTGAATTGAAAAAAGATTGACAAAGGTATATATTAAATTCTCTATTTATTTATTTTTTTTGTCATTCCAGAAAAATAATAATGTCTCTTGCCATATTTTTATATATAATTCTTAAATGATTCTAATTGATTATCTGCAACATATTTTTTCTAAAACTTTTTTGGATAACAATAAACAGTTGGGGAAATTTTGAAAAAATGCCCCATTAATTGTAGATAAATATTTAAAAATATGTAATACAGATTTTTTAATTTGAGGATTTCTGACTATTTTTTGCAGTCAACCTTTATTTATTAGGTTAATAAATTTTTCAGCTCAACAACTTAATGAGATTATTTTTAAAATTTTTATATCTTATTGACTGACGTGGGAAGATTTTATGCTATTAAGCCTATGTGAGCTCCGATTTCATCGTCGATAAATTCTTCTGCATTTTGATGACAAAGAGTTTTCCAAGAGCATTCTTTATCCAACTTCGAAACCAAATTATAATTGTATATAATAGTTGTAAATAAAGTCTCATTCTATGTAATACAATTGGAGATTTTGATTGACTGGAGATTCGGAGGATTTTTTTTTTGAAAATATCGATTTTAATGATTTATGATCTGTTTCTATAGTAAAAGATTTTCTAAAGAAGATACTATGATCTTTCGACTTTAAAAAACTAATAAAACTTTATTTTTAAGTACACACACACACACACACGTGTGTGTGTGTGTGTGTGTGTGCGTGCGTGCGTGCGTGCGTGTGTGTGAATAAATTTTGAAATGTAAATTATTATGTCCAGAAATTTTTCTAACTTAAATCTAACTAACTAACTTTAACTTAAACTTAAAATCTAACTAACTTTAAAATTTTGTGTCATTTTCATTTTTAAATAGGTTTAATTTTTTTTATCATTATAATTATTATATTATTTGAAAACACCTGAAACAAGTGGTTGAGAAATAAAATCTATTAAATATTAGAGATTCAGACTGCAGTCTTTAAAAAATGGGATGATTTAAAGAAATACATGAGTTTGCTAAATTTAGTATTAGTCTAAACATTTTACTTCAGAGAGAAAATATTCATCTCAAAAGTTGACCAAATGAATTGAAGTCTGATAAAAAAAATGAAACGATAAAATTAATAGTGCATTTTTTAAATTTGTCTTCTTTTGTTTCTGGATTCACTTATTGAAATCCTTCTTTTTTACCTAAAATTGCAAAAAAAAATTGATTTCCTGCTTATTCCATAATTTTTTAATTTTTTAAATTCCATAATTAATCATACTGACTCTATTTTACAGAAAACTGACAGAAATGAGCAACCTTCATTATCTTTTTAAAAAAAAAATCATGTGAGAACATGATCCTGTCTTTGTTAGGAGATTTTGAATAATTGAAGGCAACAAATAATTGAAGCTTGAAATCGCGTAAGCTATGAATAATTGAAGATCGAAATCACGTAGGTAATGAATAAAACATAAATAGCAATATTCATCAACATCTTTTAATAGCCTATATTTTTTTTCCTGCTTTTATGAGTTTTGCATTATTATTGCTTATGCTTCTTTGAAAACAGATGCGGTTTTAAAAGGTTAACTTCCTTTATTAATATTGAATTACTATTACGGATGCTGCTTTGATAACAGATGCGTTTTCAATATATTGACGTTGAACAATGACATCATAAATGTTAGTTTCATGGAATGTATTTTTTAAGAGGAATTTAAGTAGTTTATTTTTTTAATATGTTCAAAAAATTTTACTAAATAATTTCACTAATAAAAATTTCACTTAATAACAGTATTGTCAAAAGTATTTTCTTTTTCACCCGGTTGCAAATATAATTTCATCCATTCTGTTCTAAGAATAATCCATTATGAAAATAGTTTATAATATAAAAAATAAGAAAATAGCAATTTATATTTACAAAAGATATTGTTTTCATTAAAAATTCCATATAAATTAATATGTTTAAGAATTTATTGGTAAATAATTTATCAGTTAGAAATAGTATATATATATATATATATATATATATCTGGATTTGAGGATCGAAATTGCTAATGATAAAACAATAGTCGGTATTTATGATAAAAAAGACGAATTCAAATTTAATTAATAATTAAAATCTGTAATTATCACTCTAATCTTAACTCTAAAATTTTCAAAAATTTAATTTTCTCACAATTCAATAAAATTAAAACAATTTGTAATAACAAAATTTCTTTTATAAAAGCAACAAATAGTTTTATAAAAAATTTAAACAATAATGATTTTCATAAAAACTACTGCAATATCAATATTTTAATTAAAAAAAAGAAATAATGAAATATTAGTGAAATAGATGGCGCTAATAAATCCCATTTATCTTTAGTTACACTGTAGTATTATTATTGGAAAGGAAGAACGGTTGTTCGCGGCCAGGTCTGTACACTTATGGTTTTCTTAATTTAGTCATTAATTGTGATTTTTCTTAGTTTTACTTTTTATATATATATTTCTTTCATTTGTTGATGTTTTTTAAAGTTTTGCTTTGTTTTTGTCTTTTGCTGTTAAAATTGATATGTCTCTTTTGCCTTCATTTTCGGGGGATTTTCGGGCCACGAGGTGTCAATACTTTTGACCATTGTCCACCGATGCCTCACAGAAAAAATTCCTTATTAGGAATCCTTGCTTGAAAGTGGCTCCTGACGAAGGTTTCAAGCCGGATTCTTTCTCTCTCTCTCTCTCTCTCTCTCTCTATATATATATATATACATACACACATACAAATAGGGTTAGACACCGATAGAGAAGTGATTGTTTCAACCCGGTTTAAACTGGTAAATGATTTAAATTAAGGCAAATAATGACTTATAAAGTAATGTTCTCACATGATAACTTGAAATTTGAGATCGTATATTTCATGTTTACCTTTTTTTCCTTTGCTTTGTGGAATATTCACGTGCAGTTTCGTAAAATTAATTCGTTTATTCGAGAAAATTAAACCAAAGCCAAACTTTGAGAATGGGGGGGAGGGCGCTATTTATGTCGAATTTAAAGAAAATTTTCGGAAACACGAAAAAATTCTATCGATGCATTATGCTAAAATTCGGAATACATATTTCATTACAAATGTTCTTATGAGTAAACAATTTTTAAGTAACTTCTTGCGAAATATCGGTAAAATTAGCCTAATTTTTAATATATTTCATCTGCATTTGCTATTGAATTTCTCCATACTAGAGGGCAGCTGTAAGCAACTTTATTAAAAAAATGATTGACTGCGCATGGTCATGAGCATTCTGGTTAACTGTCCCTCACAAAGTATTTGCTTGTGATTGGCTGATAGGGTTCCTTTATCTTGCATGTAAATAATTTGATATATTTCAACATTTTTCCCATTAAATATATTAGCTTTAATTTGTAAATAATTTCAATTTTTTTAAACCTTAAATTAAAAAAAAAATCCTAATTCTTGTGCTTGTTGAATTTAAAATCTACTAAATATAATCCTTGACCAAAGGAAATAAATTTAAATATGTAATATAGCTTTTTTTCATAATAACATATATAGATATATAAATCAAACTGCACAAAAATTCCAGTTATATACTAATAAAATTCAGGAAACTTTCTGTTCGCCTTTTTTTTTTTTCATTACTTCTACCAATGGGTAGATGTTCTAGATACTATGGGTATGACTAGCCGACATATAAATAAATAAATTAAAAAAGTCTAAAAAGCATAAACAAATTTATTATTTCAATAAATTATTTTAATAAATAATGTTCAAATATCAATACTAGACATTTGATGTTGTAAAAGAGTGGTAATTTTACTTCCTTTATAAAACAAGCATTCCACGGTTTTTTAAACACCAAGTAATTTTGGGTTTTCCCAAAATATTCCCCAAAGTTCTTCAGATTTGTCAAACAGGAGGTCGCCGTCTTCTCATTCCAGATTCTGGATAACTTCCATTTTTTGGAACACACCTAAAATTCAAGAAAAAAGTGCCCTTTTCAAATTACATATCATATATTTAAGCAAACTACAGAATAATAATGATATATTTTATTTAAAGTCGTTTCTACTGAATTCATATTGACAAGATTCATATATTGCAATTCTTGCAAAGGAAAAAGGACAAATCGTCATATTTAAACATGGAACAACGATTAGTTCGATTACCTTTAGATAAGTAGCGAGTAGTTGTATATTAATTGTCAACTTCAACCAATTTATTTAAATTGGTTGGGAAATTGGGACCATTGATTCTTCAATTCATTCTATGAGGATATATAAACATAGTTAATATTTTGTTACATTTTAAGAAAATTTCCAATTGATATTGATTTTCTTGACCCTCAATGGCCGTAGTAGAATAATTTTACAGCAATTGAGCATATATCACTGATTTTTAAATAATATTCTCAGATCTAAAGCTACTTACCGAAAGAGCTTATCGGTCACTTTATACAGTGAAATACGCAGAGAATATAATTGGTAGTGCTGAACTTCGACTTTGACGGTCACCTAGGACTCCTAATGCGCTATCAAACTAAAAGTCGTTTTCAAAAGAAATATTCGTAGAGTTTTCTGGCGATACATTTTATTTTACATGAATATACTTTTTGTTTAATATTAAGTTCTTCCTAGCAAATGCCAAGCAAGAGATGCAAAAAGAGGATGGCAAAAACTCAGAAAAAGAGATTATGTGAAAGTATTTTCGATTTATATAGTTTAAGAAGCGAATCTGTTGACACCACGTTTGGGTTTATCATGTATTAGAATAATTGTTGGAAAATAAAAAGCCCGAATAAAACTTGAATAACTGGACTGCTGCAAGCGAAACATTGACGGTAGGGCCTTACTTAGCCTAATCACTTAGGCCTTACTTAGCATAAGTGAAGCAGAGGGGGGGACATCTTTTCCCCCTCCCCTTTGCTTCACTATTTTGGTAATGAAACACCATGCATAGAACTTGTCATGATATTTTTCAATGTAGGGCCCCCTCGCATGTGAGGGCCCGGTGTAACTGGCTCGTATACTTGTGCCTAAGTCGGGCCCTGACTGGCGGGAACTGTAGTTGAATTCAAAAGGTCTTTATCAGTACAATCCTGCCCTAAGGAATTAAGCCCCATCATTGGTGGAAGGTGTCAGACCTCGACCTTTACGTATATCTAACGTGCGTTAGATGTCAAGCTAACACGCCTCCGTATAGGACATACACGCTGTACTCACAAACATTTGCTATTTGGCGAAAGGGCACCTATGTGCCAGACCTGTCGCGTTGATCTGGGTATTAAGCACATTTTGGTTGAATGCCCTATGTACCATTCCTATCGTGTCAACATTTTCAATAAATCATCCGTAAGTCTAACTGACTTGGTGGGTGAAAAATACCATCCAAATATTTTTGCATTTTTAAAAGCGATTAACCTTTTTACTTGTATCTAGCTGCTTTTCAACTTTTTAATCTCTTTTAGAGCTTATTTTTGGAATTGTTTTATTAACTCATAAATTTAATTGTTTCAAAAATTGGTCTTCTATAATTGAGAAATTTTAAAATTTTATTGATTGATTTTCACACCTCGTGCTTTTACATTCGTGTTTTTACATCAACTGCAGTGACTTCAAAATTCATTTACATTACAACTTCAAGTTTTATATAATACCATATGCTTGGCGCAGTATGGCCAAGTTTGGCTTTTGTGCCATTAAACCACAACTGCCAACCTGCCTACGTATACCCATAAAAATGGCAAAAACCAATTACAAATTCTTATCCTCAGATTTGAAGTGCTCTCCTTCGGGGCCAAATCGAAAGTTAAAGTAAAGCCGAGGTTTGAACGTAAATTCATTTATTCAGTTATGTTTATTATATAGCTAATAGTTTTTTTTTTGTTTGTTTGTTCATTCTATTACATTACTTTGCTTTTCTCAAAGTTATTCAGTAATGCTCTAGAGACTTTAAAGAAACATGTTAGTATTTTATTTTTATACTGTTTATTATTTTAATATTATTTATTTTGTAATAAATGCTGAATTATGAGATAACAATAAATCCCTATCTACGATTGCTTCAATAAGCAATATTTCATTGTTTCCTACTTTCACTTTCTACAACACTATTTTCACTTTCCAGCTTGTTCAGAGGAATCTTTTAAAATTAAAGATGACCTTGTTTTTCTTTAAATTATTATATAATGCAAGAAATGGTCTGCTCTAAATTAACAAACTATTTAAAATTATGATTCTTAAATTGAGTCCTAAAACTTTACCTTCTTCATTAATTTCTAAACGTATTGCAAATTGAATTTTAAATATAAATTACAATATACTTTCATTCTTGGAAATTTTGCATTGCTAATTTCGACATGGGTTCTGGATGAAATTAAGATAGTATTTCAAAACTACATCTCAAATCTTTAAATTTCCAAATAAAAAAATGTCTGAAGTATCAAAATTTTTATGGATGAATTAACAGAACATTGAATTCAATTCAAAGAAATTTAAATCTGCATGAATGGAATCTAATTTACTCTCTATTAACATTTAATATTTTGTAGTCGGTGTTGACAAGTGTTTGTTATTTATTTATTTTTGAAGAATATTTCAATTCTGTTAAAATTCCGGTTAGTAAACAAAATTGAAAGCAAAGCAAACATTCAATTGCTTTTCAATTAAATAATTGCAATAATATACTTGTAGCAATTTTTGCGAGATACTTACCTGTTAAAAATCACGTAACTATTAAACATCTAGAATTATTAAAAATCGTTGCTAACATTGTTTTCAGAATTTTATGAAAATATTTTACTAAAGTGATAATTATTATTTACAATAAAAAATTTTAGCTTAAATATTATTTTATTTTATTTTATTAAATAATTATTATATTTTTGTTCAATTATTTACTTGTTATTTAGAAAAATTTGAAATAAGATTTCAGTGCTTAGAAATTAAACAATGTTATAACATTAAGGAATATTAAAACTAAACAATATATAGACGTAACTTTATTTATGGATGATATTTACACTCTTAAAATGGAATTTTATCTCTACCTTTTAAACTACCCTGCTTCTGCGAAATATCTTTTTTACATCAATAGTACAGGGTGCGCCAGAGAAACTCACTTATTTGAAAAGTCAATAAAAACAAAAGTACTTCAGTTATTGTTTTAATTTTGTTTTTATTTGAGAATACAATATCTCAATTTTTTCATACAGTTTTAAAACTGACATCTGTTAAATGGCGACCTCCATTGCGCATATACGGATTAAGTCAATTTTTGAAGTTCGTGTCCATTCTTTGCAGCATATCAATCGGGATGTTGGAAATGGCATATAGAATGTCGTTCTTGAGGTGAGCTATGGTCCGTGGTCAATCGACATAAACCAGGGATTTCAAAGTGAGCCTCGTCAGTGAAAAAAACGACCGCGTCTTCAGGCAGGTTGTCAAGCAGCATTTCATATGCAATATGATGGGCAGCAAAACCGCGTTAATTCATGCACAACAGCCAATTTATATGGATGAAATGGAAGGGCTTGATGGAGAGAGAAATGGAGGACGGTCTCGTGGTGTCAGAAATTCTCAGAGCATCTGCAAGTCGAACGCAGAATTGACTGCCTCACTGTTTCGACATTTTTCGGAGTTCTGGTGGTCCGTTGATGTCCATTTCTGGGTTTAGCGACAATCCCGAAATGAGTTAACTCACGACAGAATCGAATTACGGCCAGAGACAGATCTGTGAGGAGGAATTTCAAAGCGAGCGCGGAAAATGTTACTCACTAGTAGCAACAAGTGAGCGACCGTTAGAAAAGGAGTTTTCGATGGCGAAGACCTGCTGCTCTCTAGACCAGAGAATGATGGCAACTGACTAGAGAAAGAAACAAACTTGGGGACTTCCCCTCCAGTAGCAACACATATCACCCCTCAACCCACTAAACTCACCCCTCGGGAGTTTTTTCAAATAAGTAAATTTTTCTGGCGCACTCTGTATATAGTCATTATTCTCAATCATACATAAACAATTGTATGAATGTGTATTAAAACACATAAATTTATATCCAGACTATGTAAAATAAAAATCAGATGAGAGCAAGAAAGAATTTTATCTCTACTTTTTAAACTTCCCTGAATCTGTGAAATATATTTTTATATCAAAAGTATCATCTTCAATTGCATATAATCAATTGTATGAATGTGTATTAAAACATATAAGTTTGCATCGGGACAATGTAAAATAAAAATCAGATGTGAGCTAAAAAAGTATGGTATGGGAGAAAGAAAAAACAAATATAATTGGCTTTCCCCTACTTCTTGGTCGAAACTAGGCCAGCTTAATCATTGCTAACTTCAATGGGTGAATCTTGATTTTTGCTTTCCGCTACTGCGTAGAGAGCGAACTTCAATATTTTCTGCAGCTGATTTCAAAGGAGATCCAACTTATGTACAGGGTGGCCCAGAAGTCACTTTACATTTTGAAAATTAAATAACTTTTTTTCTATTAATATATATTTTTTTCTCTTTTCAGAATTAAAAAAATATAATCCCTGGACATTTTTGGCATGGATAAGTTTACAACAGAACAACGAGTGAAGATAATTGAATTTTACTTTGAAAATGGACGGTCAATTGTTGCAACGCAAAGATCGTATATGCACCATTTTAATGTTCGACATCCCCCTAGTAGGCCTGCAATAAGGAACTTAGTGACACGTTTTCAACAGCATTTTGAACATTTTGAAAATTAAATAACTTTTTCTTAAATGACTGTATTGACTCTGTTGCAACAATTGACTGTCCATTTTCAAAGTAAAATTCAATTATCTTCACTCGTTGTTCTGTTGTAAACTTATCCTTGCCAAAAATTTCCAGGGATTATATTTTTTAATTCTGAAAAGAGAAAAAGAAATATATTAATAGAAAAAAAGTTATTTAATTTTCAAAATGTAAAGTGAATTCTGGGCCACCCTGTATTTTCTATTTATTAATTGATTCCTCAACTTTTCTTCCTTTATTAATATTATTATTTTCATTTTCATTGCTCATCGTTTGCAAAATATATAAAAATAAATAAACAGAAATGAAGACAAAAAAATAAACCTTTCAAATAGTTTCAATGTGTTCTGAAGATCTAGTTAACGAGCCTCCAGTTGTGTCATTCAACAAACGTCAGGATTTTAAAAACAATCCAGATTAAAGAGAAGATAATTTTATGCATCAGTTAGAAAAAATATTCAAAATAAGATTAACTTACCGACACAGTTCCTTATGAAAATAGTATCCAGTTGAGCATATTTGGGAAATATCCGGTGGGCATACACACTGACAGTTTGCTGAATCCCAGTGGTTTCTCAGATTGTAACATTTCTCAATCTCGTCTGTGTTTTTGCATTCGCATCTGCACTTTGCTGGATTGTATACCTTAAATGATACGAACAGATTAATTATTTGAATTAACAATAAAAGTTGTATAGTTCACAATTTTAAAACTATCATTCAAGCACCAATCAATTTTTACCAAACTTTTAAGGATATTGGGGCTCTATTTCACAAAAGCAATTACTCCTTTTTCTAGGTAATGTGTATACATAACCTCATAAAAGGATCGACTATAATTGAAATGAGTTCTCTGTTTAACGTTGATGTTAGGTTGAGATGGAAAGTCATCTACAGACTTGAACTGGGAAGCACCTGGCGATTAGTAGTGTAATTTAATTATGGTATCCTGGTCCCTCCAAACTAAAGATTTACCAGAAATCATTCCCATATTAAAAACACCATTACTAGCAATGGTCCAGTACCATTATATTTGTAGATTATTAATATTATTATTGGCATTAAATGCACGATGCCATATAAAGTCAAAGATCTAAGCGATCTCGGAATCTTTCTCCTATGTCAGGAGAAATAATTTCACTACAAACTATATTCAACCATTTGCAATGAAAGTTAACGGCTAACGATATACTCGCCCTGTAATTTCAGCTTATTTATTCTTCACGTGCATCGTTTTTTCAAAAAGGACCCTCCATTTAAGTAGCCACTTTTGCAATATGGCCAGTGATAAGTAGAAAGTCAGCTCACAGAATAACGGGCGAGGAGAAATCCGATAGAACTTGAATTTGCTTTCTTTTCTCCATATAAAATAAAGCTATAATTTTATGAGAAGAATAATTTTTGTACTTGGAAGTATCAGGTTGGATTGTCATAATACTATATGGAGCATGATATCTTACTATGGAAATGTGGGTTCTTTGTAGCGGGAAGTATGTTAAATAGTCAAATACTATTGCATGTGCATGAGGTCTCTATTACAATGGGAATGGGGATTCTTTGTCACTGGCAGCAAGTCAAATGGTGAAAGGCTATTGGATGTGCATGAGGTCTCACATCACTACAAGAATGAGAATTCTTTGTCAAAGTTAATATGCTAAATGGTCACACTTTATTACATGTGCTTGAGGTCTCTATTACAATGGGAATGGGGATTCTTTGTGACTGGCAGCAAGTCAAATGGTGAAAGGCTATTGGATGTGCATGAGGTCTCACATCACTACAAGAATGAGAATTCTTTGTCAAAGTTAGTATGCTAAATGGTCACACTTTATTACATGTGCATGAGTCTATCTATTGGAATGAGGATTATTTGTAGCTGCCAGTAAGTTAAGTGACCTAACACTGTTGCTTGTGCATGAGGTCTCTCAATGTTATAGGAATGAGACTCTTGGACCTCATATGACGCTTTTCAGGGATTTGCTTGAAGTCATTTTCTTTTTTATGCACAATTATCAGGTCATATAGAATAGAAATTTTCGTTGTTGTTGTTTGCAAAAGAGTTTACCAAACGAATGTTATGAGAAGATAATTTTCCGATCTGAATCCTTACAATTTATTTGAATTATTCAAAAAAAAAAACACACCCTTCATTTCTATCATCAGTTATGCCTATTCAAATAGTTCTTCTAAGCTGCCTTTTGAAATAATAGTTTTAAATCCCTAATGAAAACTTTAGTTATTTTCCCTTTTGTAAACTATCCCCAAAACACTTTTAAAAATGTTTGTCCATGATTAGGCAACGGAATGAGGTCTGCTCAAATGTCCTCATTATAATTGGAAACTGAATAAATGTAATAAATAAGTATATGGGAAACTAAAAAAAAACTTGAGTTTACACTTTTTAAAGTGATTTTTTATAAAGCTGTTATGAAATATTTATTATTCACTATTTCGAATTTTAGTAAGCTTTCTACTATCATTAACAAGTTATGTTAAAATTTAAGAAGATAAAACATGTGATTTTTATTGTTTTTTTTTAAATAAATTGTTTTTGAAAAGCGAATTCTAAATAAACATTGAATCATTAAATGACAATGAAAGTGAAACAGTGATTTCTGAATTCTTTCTAAATTATCTAAATACTTAAAAATGCATTATTTATTATATTTTCCTATCATCTTAATAACGAAACGTATTTCAAGATTAATCAGTAACTGATTATAATAAACAATAGCAACTGTTCGTTTGTGATATCAATAAGTCTAACGATGCCTCAAAATACGATACTTCTTCTAAGTATTTAGACATTGATTACAGACCATAATGCATGAAATGTTATGTGAGTATTTTCTGTTAATATTTCCGGAAAGTTAAATTATGAAATAAAATTCCCTCCTTTAAAGATTTTATAAATAAAAAAAGTGATAAATTTAGTAAATATGAAAATTTTAGTTAAGAATAATAATTTTTTATTAACAATTTATAATGATTTCTGAAATTAAACAGTTAATGAAATGTAAAATTGAAAGCAGCATAGATAAAATTTTTGAAAAAATACCAAAATTTTGATTCTCAAACTAAAGCTTTTTCAGTTATTAATTTGCTTTAAACTGTTATATCAATTATAATGCTCTGGTTTTTAAATATTATTTCCAGTTTCATTTTTAAGTTTAGAAATTTTTCAGCTAATTATAATAGTTGAATTAATGTTAATTTTTAACCACATGTACATATTTAATTAAAGATTTATTCAAATACTCTATTTGATGAAAACGACAAATTTTTTTTGATTGAAATAGCCCAAAATTTTATATAAACAAAAAATTGCTTTTCTATATTTAGGAGTAAATGCAAGTAGTTTACCTTTTCAAGCTACTACTAGATTTTCACATTCTGAACCACTTGAACCAACTAATTTAATGCACGGTTTTCCGATTTCGAACCACTTAATAAAGAAATTATATTTTAAAGCTTCTCTAAGATTAAAACAATATTTCCTTCATTAAGTTTTAAATGAATGAAATTTAATCTTTTTTATTAAGTTTTTAATTAATGAAATTTCGATAATTCTTCATTAAGTTTTAAATCTGATTTAAAAATTCACCCGTAATGGATTAAATACTTTAAAATAAATGGTTCAGGAAATAAACCATGAAAGAGTTATAAAAATACTCATTAGATAAATATTTGTATAATTTTAACAGCATCTTTATAAGTTTCAATTTTTTCACATTATAGTTTCATTCAATTATAACATTGTTTCCTTCATAATTCCAAATTTACAATTAAATCTTTGAAAAAATGAAAAAAATCTAGGACATTTAAGTATACAATAATTTTTGTATATATTGAATCTGTTTTCATATGCTCGTAATCTTTCAGTTTCTTACAAATAATGGGCAGATTACAATAATGAAAATACAAAAGGTTTTCCAAAACACGCTTTAATTTGTATATTAAAAAAAGCCCCCAAAAATGCTTAAGAAATGGCCGACAGGACAAAATTGCAAAAGCATCAATGCTGTAGACAATACTAATGGAAAAAACAAAGTCCTATTCAATTTTATAATATATTTTTTAATTTAAAAATTATATCATAACAATGAATAAAATTTCATTTTGGTTAAGCACATTTCTGCGGGCAACTACAAATTTGCTTTTGATTTCAAAATTTTTGCCAAAATTATTTTCGACTTTAAAGCGATTTTAAGCTTTAAAAAATTTGAATTATTTTTCATTTTTATTATTTTTACTTTTTGTTTTTTTTATATATATTTTATAATTAATTTGTATAAATAATAAAATAATTGGTTTTAATTAAATTAAAAATAAATGCCGCTTCTCATATAGAATCTAAACATAATTAAAATAAATCAACTGACTGTTCATTTAGTTTTTTTAATAGACAATTTTTATCAAAAATATAAAAGCTTTCAAAATTTCTTAACTTTTGAATTCTTAGAAATCAGGGAAACGACTTTTAAGCAAACCAAGTTTTTATTTTTTATTTTCTCGTATATGAAGTATTCACAGAGAAAGTATTCTAAGAGTCGAAAAAAAATTCATTCTCGAGATTTTGGCAAATCTTCGCATTTCAGACCTCTTTGAATTCGAAAAACATATTGTTAGAATTAAATCTATCTGTATATATCTTTGGGAACATGGTGACACAAAAACATTTCAAACTAAACGAAGAAAATTCAATATACGATCTTTACATCAAATTTTAAAATTCCTACCAAATTTTAAAAGAAATCTGTGGAATACAATAACTACAAAATAAAAAGAGCAAGATAAATAAAATTTGTTACATAGATTTGCCATCTAAAGAGCAGATATCAAATTTGGCATCAAATTTCTCAAAATATTGACCACCTGTCGGTGTATTCTTTAACAAGTATTTAAAAATGATGATTCAAAATACAATGATTTACATTAATGAAATTTGATATGAGATCTTGTGAATTCAACTGTAGTTTCAAAGCAAATTTTAATATCAGTCAGTTGGTAAGAAATATAGGAATATAACGGAACTGTGGCAACGTCACCTAGAGGAAATGTCAGCGCCACCTAGATATACGTCAGGGGACCTCCAGTCATCGTAGAGAAACCATCTCGGTTGAGGACTATCTTTTTATATTTCGTAAATGTCTTTGTTCGTCGTAAATGTCTTAATTGTTTCGTTAAGTTAGTCGTGTAAGTGTTGTCCCTTTTGTTATATAACTGTTCGTATATATGTTTATGTTTAGTTATATATAACCAATAAATATGTTAAAAGCTAGCCGTGGTAATTATTGAAGACGAATGGTTATAGGAATGTGTTTTTTTGATACTTTTAAATTAACTACATTGCACAGATTAATCGTCAAAAATCATCGAATGCTGTTAGAATTTTGCATAACTGTTCGTTAATGATATTACTCATAACATAATTTTGCATAATTTGTTCGTTAATGACATTTGCTTAGTAATTGTCCTACCGATAATAAGCACATTTATAGGAAAGTATACCAGAAAATTTTGTAAAAACCACTCCTATTAGTTTTACAGTGGTTAACTACCTGCTGGGGACTGATTTCTTTAGAAAATACAAGAAAACCAGTCAATAGGGAAATACTAGGGACTGATTTTAAAGCATTCTGAGATCTAATGATCCCGTCTTTAGAATGGAATAGTTCAGAAATTCATTTTTTTAGAGAAGTGGTTTCATAAGTTGAAATTATCTCAGAACCAACAGTCTTAATTTATTAAACAAACAATATTTTAACTTGTTTAGTTTATTTTTAAAAAACTTTCCACGAGTTAGGCCATAACAATGTGATTTCCAAGGGAAATACTACAGCAGCAGACGATAAATAAGACAAAAGTTGCAGAATGAAAGTTGACTCCAAAATTTAAAGAAAAAGGGATAAATAATCAATTTGTTGCCTTCACATTTTGAGGCTCCAAAAACTTCAAGTGAAAACAATATCATGTTCTCACATGATAACAACCCATTTATTATTAAATATAATAAGTGTTTACAAAATGATAACGAACTTTTTCTAAATTAATGTATAAGTAAGCTGCACAATTGTAGCAAAAAATTTTTTGAATTGATAGAATATGATTGTTCGAATCTAAAATTATACTCGCATAATGATTTCTCTTTGATAATTTTTTGGGGATTTTTAAGATATCTATAATTTTAGTATTAAGATGATATTGAAATTTCATTCGTCAAATGCTTGTCCAGTCCCAATAAAGTTCATAGAAGGATAGGCAAACAGACAATGTTATCATGCGATAACTTATTGTTTTCCTTTAAGGTATTTGGAACCTTAAAATGTGAAGCCAGCAGACTGTTGAAACCTCAAAATATGAAGGCAACAAAATGTTAAAGCCTCAAAATGCGTAGACAACAAATTGGCTATTAATCCATTATTTATTTATTTACTTTTATTTTGGTGTTGGCTTTCGTAGTATAGCTTTTGAAAAATCTATCTTCTGCTGTTGTAGTTTTATTTGGAGGCGACTTTCACAATATAGCTTTTTGAATTATCTTTCGTCTGCTATCATAGTTTTCCCCTTGAAAATCACATGTTATTGCATAACTCATTCAACGCTTTTTAAAAATAAACCAAACAAGTTAAAATATCGTTCGTTTTATAAAGATTGTTGGTTCAGAGATTTACAACCAATTAAAATAGGCTATTAGAAAATAACGCAGAAGATTGTTACATTTGGCAACTTATCGCCAACTAAAGTTACAACTTGATTTCCAAACTATACATTCTCGGAATTCTTACGAATTGTCTTAATTAATTAAATCGTTAGCCAGTTAAAATTGATCGCGGTTCAAAACTTTGTTTTCCAGCTAGAAAAATTAAAAATAAAAGTTTAAAATTATTATATATAAATTAAAGAGAGAGCGAGTTTGAGAAATTGTTTGAAAGCGGTTTAAACTAGTTAATGAATTCAATTAATTAAAACAAATAATACCATAAATATAATAAGGCTCTCACATGATAAGTTGAAATTTGCGACAGCAGATTTTATTTTTATTTTTTATTTCAAATAATATTTTCTGAACTCGTGGGGTAGGGAAAGTGACTAAGATATGGCGGCTTGTTAAAATCTAGATTTCAAATTTTTTTTAAAAAAAATTCTACTTCTATAACCCGATATACAAGAAAGTGAAACACGAAATATTCTAGTTTAATTTGAAAATTACCTTTGCAGAACACCAAAAGAAGGTGAAGTTTGATTATTTAAGAATCAGCAAACTCTATGACCATTCATTAATTTCATAACAACCCTTATTAAAAATCTAAAGTCTCCTTCCTATATAAAGCTGTTGTAATAAATGTTGTTTCAACAAAGATATGTTTTCTTTTTTCAAGTTTTCACTCTGCTTGCTTGTGGACTTGCTTCTTTGGCTACAGCTGGAGATGCCTGTGCAATGTCACATATCAATTTTTGCACATGCACCGAATACGAAGTCCAAATCAGAAATAATCCAGAAAACTCTAGACCTGCGAATGCATTGGAAGCTATAGCACCTACGACGAGCCCAAGAATTCGAGACCCCTACAAGCAGACCATAATAAAGTGTTCCATGTACAAAGAGAGCGACACATCTTCTCTGGAAAAACTTGCATCGAGCCTTCACAGAAAATGGGTGGATAAACTGTACATAGAAAGTGTTCCAATGGAGAAAGAAATGGTTGTCGCTAGATTTCCCAATCTGTGGTTGAAAGATGCAAGAGTAAAACAGTTTGAAGTAAGTTTTTAGTTAATTTGCGACAGATAGATTAGCTGCATAGAGGCTCATTAATGTTTTTTTTTTCCTAAGTTAGAAGAGTAACTAAAATACCAGTTTTTAGATTCTTATTTGTTCTGCATATTATTTCATTTATAACAGTATATCTAGATCAGTGATGGGGAAACTACGGCCCGCGGGCCAAGTCCGGCCCACGGAAAGGTTTAATCCGGCCCGTTTAAGAGTGCCGTCGTGAGGATGTTTGAACGCATTCTTACTTCGTAATGTGACGACCCGCATAAAAACTACCTGCGGCGATATTCAAAACACAATAGCATTCTGGACAAATCCATCCGACCCATACAGCTGACTCCTCTTCGCTCGAAACTTCCAGACTCTCTCGCATTTTCGATTCATTGTTCTGTTTTTCCGAAAGAACCGCAAAACTCCAATTCACGAAAAATCCTTGCAGGTAGGTATAAATACAAGCGAGGCCGCCCGAAGATCAGTTAGTTAGCGACTTAGTCAGTCATCTGCAACACCCCGCTGTGACTCGAGTAATTGTTTGTGTAATCCCCGAAACTGCACCATCAACCAGTAATGACACTAGAAAATAAAGTGATAATACTTCACATCAAGAACTACACTAAATTCATTTTATATTTTGTGCTTATAATTTTCTTACCTTTTGCCTTTTTACTGCTAAAATAATAAGTGTATGTAATAATATATGTATATGTTTATAGAACACATAAATTTTTTAACGATTAAGCATTATTCTTTGGCCCATTACGATGGTCTAGTTATTACAAATGGCCCGTCTTAAAAAAAGTTTCCCCACCACTGATCTAGATTATAAAATACTAGCCGCCTTTGGCGACCAGCTGGTACGCCATGAGTAATGCGTTCTAAAATTTTCAATTAAGTCACATATTCATTAGCCTTGAAGTAATTCCGGGCATTGATTGGCCTGAAATTAAAAATATTTTTTTCCGTGATGCTGCCAAAATATTAAATGAGTTTTTTAAAAATATTAAATATGTTTTTTTTAAGCTAAAAAGGAATAAAAAAATATTGAATAAAGATTTAGATGTTGCAAACGATTATAGATACCTTGGTTTTGCATTTATTTTTTTAGAAAATATATTTTATAATGGAAAAAAAATTATTGAATTAATGATACAGATATTACAAACGATTATAGAAATATGCCATTAAGTTGAGATTTCAATGCATATCCTGTCTACATTCAATCAGGTTTACCGTAAATAAAGATTTGTTGAATTAATGATTTAGATATTGCAAACGATTATAGAGACTTTTGTGTTGCATTTATTTTTTTAGAAAATATCATATTTTATGTTTCTTTTATTTTATCCAGTCACGTGCTAAAAGAATCATTTCTTTAGACTTGATTTATGATGATAGTTTTTTTTATTATTATTTGAACTTCCGGCATTGTTTTCTTTTATTTTATCCAGTCACGTGCTCAAAAAACATAATTAAAATATTTCTTTAAAAATTCGTTAAAAATAGAAGCCTTAAGTTATATATTATAACATTGGTGCCATTAGAAAGCTAATTTTTTAATCTTTAAATTGTTGTAAAAGTCATGTTTGTGCAATAATATTTTCGGAAGTTATAGCGGAAAAATGTTGAAATTTCGCTTAAATTTTAATTAATTCGAATTCTAATTCAAAATATCGAAAAAAAGGGCTCCGAGGTGCACATTCCCGACCTCCAAGGTAGACATGTACCAAATTTGGTAGCTGTAGGTCCAACGGTCTGGCCTGTGTCTGGCCCCAACACACACACACACACACACACATTGAGCTTTATTATAAGTATAGATTTTTGTTAATGTTTAAATTTGGCCAAGAAAAATTTGAAAAGTCTTTAATTACAAACCGTAAAAGTACGAGCTAGCAAATTTAGGTTATTGTTTCTGGGATAAATGGTGCTAAATGAAAAAGCAATTTTTCTAAATTTTAATGACATTTTCAATTAATTGACAATTAAGGAAAATTTTGATGTTTTTTAAACAAGTTCGGAGCATACTGTGCATGAGCCGTTTATACACAATTTCAAAATGTAAAATACTAGCTTTCAATGACATTAATTTTATTTCTGTACATTTAAAAAATTATTAAATGCATATAAAATAGAAGTTAAATTTGTGAAAATCAATTTTATCACAATTTGTAGCAATGTTTTTTTTTTTTGTTATAGTGAAAGTCAAACCAAGTTTTTTGCATACCTAATCTTTCACACGAAAGCTTTTTATCAATGTTAATGTTGTGATAAAAAGAATGCTTTCTTTGGGGATTAATTCCAAAATATAATTTTCACTTTCACTTTTATTAAAATGATAATAGTTTTAGATTAGCAATCTTTCTGTTGCTTGCGTGAAATAAAAATCGTTAGTCAATAATATAACTTCTTATGCAATCGTCAGAAGGAAAAAGGTATAAAAATCAAATCAAACGTAAATGCCTAATCCGAATCATGAAAAATGGTATTATGATTTGGGCTAGAGGCTTTCTACTGAAAATTGCCTCCTCTGGTGATCAGTTTGCTTACCGTTATTATTGAGTTTTTAGGATATTAATTATTAATATGGGATGCATTTCTTTAAAAAACACTTTATCTTGTAATATAATATGACTGAAATACATTAATTTAATTAAAACAGCTTATTGCAAATTACAAAGTATATAATATTAGGAAATAAAAGCAGAAATGAAAATCCTATAAGGTAATAAAGAATTGACAAAAAAGAATAAAACACGCTTGTATGTTTTGATGGAGATATTGAATTTCTTCATAGGAGTTTAAAATATTCTTTCAAATAGCATACAAAATTGAATTACAATTTTATTACAGTTAAATGAAAAATTGTACGTATATGGAATTTATCATTAGAAAGGTATTTTTTTAATCTTAAGATAATGCAAAATGTTTTTTTATAAGATAATCGTTAAGGCATGCGTATTAGTTTCCGTTAACAAGTCATGATGAATATGGCTCTTCTTAAAATTAATATACGGGCGTCAATATTCGAAACTTTTGGAGTTATTTTTCGCTAAATATAATCGGAACAATATTTTATTGCAACTTTATGAGTCGTTGGTTATAATTTCTGGTACACACTCAGGATGGCAATTTTTAGAGATTGGCGCAACTTTGAGGTGCTTGGCTAGAAAGTCGTACCACTTATTAATCTTAAGTTTTGCCACGATTATTATCTGGAAACAGCTATGCCTATTTTTGCATTTGATTTAAATTTTTAGTTGAAGCCTATTTCTTGATTTATTTTATGTCTTCTTTCCACTGATTGAATGACCTCTCTTTTGACATGGTGAACTATATCTGTAACATTTCTAATAATATTTGGCACCTCCATTAATCAGCTAAGCGTAGCGTTTCATTCAGTATACCTGTAAAAATGTTCATTGAATGAAGCAATCTCAAATACGTATATTTTATTTGAATTTCACTGTTGCCATTAGAAAACTAGTAATAAGTTCGATTTCTGAGCCACGTACGTTTGAGTTTTATATACATAGATGTTTTGCGGAAAAATTTTAATTTAGCAGTATACATCGCAAGAGTATAATCGATTTGCACAAACTGTTTAAATGTACAACTGATTTCTTGTTTCATAAATATTAATCATTGAAACGAGAATTTTATGTTGTCCATGGAAAGTTTCATTTTTAACTCGGAGAATATTGATTTGACAACTGTACTGTTATGTTTTCTGTAATTTCTTAGGTGGCACATTCAAAATTAGCTGGGGACTTTATCTGGAAAGGAAATCCTTTTGCTGGACAAGACCACACTCTCATATGGTTCGCAGCAATCGACTGTTCTCTGACAGGATCGTTGACCTATGACACTTTGGGAACTGCGAACACAAGAGGTTTGGACGATCTGCCCAGACTGGAGGGCCTCGATCTGTCTCAAAACAACCTGGTATCCATTCAGAGAGCTGCTTTCGGACATACACATCCCAGACTGAAGACCATTGTCTTATCCAAGAACATCATTGAACAAGTCACCCCAGGAGCATTTTCCAATTTAAGACAGTTGCAACACGTTGATCTGTCACATAACATAATTAGCAATATCTCGAGAGAGATCTTCAGCAAAGAAGCAAAAACTTTGATACGCATTAATTTGAGGTAATTTAGCAGATTCTGAATGGTCTATTTAAAAAGTGAACCAATGGATAAATTTTCTATTTTATTCAGTAGTCCTATTATTTAACATTTTGACTGTCAAATTCGGATTTTCTGTCTGATTAAATGATCCGTTCTTTGCTATCTCATAACTGTGGTACAGCAAAGATAGTGTGATTAGATAAATGGTTCGTATATTTAGATTATAGGTCTGACTCACAGTTGAGTTACGCAAACATACAGTAAGCAAGTGTGAAGCTCATTTAGATTCTCTTTCCAGTCCAAATTCAAACCACTTTCACATCTTCAACAAAATATATAAATTTTTATTTCCCGTTAAATGCCAAATCTTTATATTCTTTCGTTTTTTTATATGATTAGATTCGAACATCCCATAACATCCGACTTCATTACATAATGGAAATGATTTTACAAATGGGAAATTCTTTACTAACGTGGGCATTGCCCTAAAGTGTGTGTGTGTGTGTGTGTGTGTGTGTGTGTGTGTGTGTGTGTGTGTGTGTGTGTGTGTAGGGGTGAGTGTTAGGAACATTTCAATATCAGAAATTTTATAAGTTATATATTTATATGTAACAATATCTCAGTACTTAATTTCAATTAACTAAATTCCTAATTTTTACCTTAATTTAGTCAATGTTAACTTCATTCTAAAGAGCTCTCATATTGCCTGATCCTGTTCTCAATTTTTATTTAATTATTTCTAGCACGTGTTTAACAAAATTTCCAACTCCCTGGTTCCCACTTCAGAAATGAAAGGATAAAAATCCTTAATACCTGCATATCTTTATATACCTACCTTTGCCGAAGCTGACACGTGGTAAAGAAACACCTATCACAATTCCATAGTAAAATCACGAAAGGGACAGATTTTTCTCACTTTTTCTCTAGTGTCACGATGTAGACTATTAATCTTTTTTGTCTTTCAAATTTCTTTAAACAAGTAAAAATTTCTTGGTAGAAACTTATTATTTTAAGAAACATAATAAATAAATCAGGATGCATCAAGCAATTTGGGAATTATTCTTCTAGCACGCCAAAGGCACGCCAAAGTTGCACATACATTCATTGACCTATATATCAAGGATAACGACATTCATATACCAAAATACCGAGAGGCATCCGAGTCCATCGATTATTATACAACTTGTGCTTTTGGGAATATGTGAATCAACGCGAGAATCTGCGATTTCGACATAAACAAAAGGGGAATTGAAATTTTGAGTGAAATTCGGCAAACATACAAACTGTATATCATGTATCAAACTTATGGCTATCATACTATTAAGACGCTAGATAACGTAAGATATGTTCTTGCAAGGCATTTAGAGTGTCCTGGAGGAATAAATAAATAAACGAAATAAACAGGAAAGCATCCATTGTGAATAGCCATTTATAAATCGCAGAAAGTGATTGATAAGCTTTGATAAATAAACTTCTAAAAGACACTCTCGAAGTCGCGAGAACTTTGATAATTCTACATTTAGACTATTGTAAAGTGGGCATTCTTAATGTAGCAAAGAATGTGCATACTACTATAGAAATGCTATATTTAGAATAGAATATATTATATTTTTTGAAATGCAATATTCATATAGATAAATAAATTAGTTTCTTGAAAAAGAGCTCATCTGAAAAGTTTTTGATGCCTAATATTATTAAAACAGAATGAAAAATATATCGTTTATGGTTTATTTTTAAAAACTTCACAGCTATTTTTTAACAAAAATTTTAATTTGTTGCTGCTTTTATTTTTTTAATTAATCTTTTTTTTCGTATTTCTAAATATTATAAATTTACTGTCGCAGTATCTTAAATGGTCTTTGCAGAAATTCATAAAATCATTGAATGCCATATTATAGATTATTCCAAGTTATCATTTGATAAAAGATGCCCTAAAAACTGGTCCCTATTTCTTTTCCTTTTGATAATGCATTGCAAATGTCAGCTAATTATGCTAAAAGCTGGTATTTCTTGTTCAATATGTTTGATTAACACATTCATGAACAGCAATGATATATTCTTATCTTCTAGGTAAAAGTGGCTTTTATTCTGAAACATTTATAAAGCAATATCCTAGTGGGTATGACAACTAAAAAATTACATTTTTGTAATTTCATTGTGGCTAAAAGCATTTTAAAAGCCCTCTGACAGCTATCTGTCAGTGATTTGAGCTGAATGAGTGTCTCGTTTTTTCAATAATGACAACTAGGACCAAGAGTAGCAGGGCATGAATTAGTTACTTCATGTGTCACATTCGCTTGCACAACTTTCTATAGGGTTAGGTGGCACATTCACACATCACGGATACAAGACAGCAGAAAAACAACTACGTCAGAACCAGGACGATCAGATCACGGAGAAGACTCTCTACCCCTACTCCAGGCCGTTGTCTCTGTATTTTCTATTTTTTATTTATGGATATAGCTGTCCTTTGTATACAGTTATATACATAAACAACAGGTACTATAGGAACAATACATGAACATATATAATACTCAGGTTAAGCACATATATGATGATGTTTATAGTCTTATTTTCCTTGAGTATTTAAACTCGAATGAGATTTTTAAAATAACCAATTTTTTAAGAAGACTAATAACTAAGGAAATGCTCAATTCTCTCTCAATTATGCTTGTCATGTAATTGTAAATCCAATCTCTGTGCTGATGAAACTGTTGTAATAATTTCAGTTGGAATAGGCTTCAAGTTCTGCCGAAGGACATCTTCTCAAAAATGTCAGCTCTGCGTGTGGTGGATGTCAGCAACAACTAACTACTTGTATTCCATGCCGGAAGAGCCATGGAATTCTGTTTGGTGGCAACTTCAGATGATAGATGTCTCCAGTAAGTAAATAAGAATTCCGCTTATATAATTATGTTGATATCATATAAAAATATTGTAGAAAAAAGTAAATAGATTATAATGTGAAGATATATAATAAAATCTGAGTTTCTATAGTATAATTGTAATTTGTATCACATAATAATTTGATTCATTTTGTTTCCACAAAATTTTTTGCTTTATATTTAAAGAATTATGATGTGGCGTATATAAAATATGCATCGCACAGAAGTGGTCTTGAAAAGGCAAAGTATATTGTAATCGTCAAAATATTTGACTTCGAAATTTTAATGAATCTCTTCATTTACCTTCTTGAGTTCCCTACCCACAGAAAAAAAAAGCATTTAGAATTTTGACTATTTTTTTTGTGAAAAAGGGTTTTTCTTTTAATGATTGATATTTGAATCTCTAAACCGGAACAATGTAAGCGATAATGATTAAATTTTGATTCCTCTACTTTTATTTCATTTTTAAAAACTACTCTTAACTATATTGAAAAACTTGAACTCAAAATTTTAATGTATGTCTATGTTTAAGAATTTTCATGTCTTCAAAAAACACTTTATTAAAAAATGTCTTCCTCTCTGACTATTTATGACAGAAAATACTTTAAGCTATGAGAAGGAAATTTGGTATAGGGTTTTTACACCAAATTTGTATATTCTATCAAATTTGTGCAAAATTTACTATAGTTGTTCTATAGTTCTATAGTCTCTATTGTTGTTCGAATATACGTTAACGCGAGAGTGAGCTAGTTGGATGAAATTCAGTACATATATTTAACATTTAAATTGTAGACACCAATACAATTGCGAACCAAATCCAATAAAGGGTTGAACGTTTGTTGGTCTATACCCAACAGGAATAGGTAAACGCGATTATTCGAAAATGCAATGAAATTAATTTTATCTAATTTGGTATGGGATTTTGTGGCTGCAATTGGAGATCTGTGCCAAATTTCACTTTCAATCGATTTGTGGAAAACGAGTATAAAATATTTCACCTTTATTACAGAATATGTGAGAAAATTTTGGGATAAATTTGGGTTTAGCTAGTTTTATCTGATAATCTTATACGATAATAGAGCGACAAATCACGATGCACTGCACATCTTTATCCGAGTAAGTAAAAGTAAATGAATTAAGAAAATTAAATGCATCCATTTACAATAAAATGTTTTGAAGTTAAATGTGAAAAGTAATTATATCCGATGTTTTGCATCAAAATTCTATGGTGCGCAAAATATTGATTTTTTTTTCTTAGTGGTGATGATTTTTATGCATTTATAGCAATAATGAATGGCAGAAAATTTTCTTAAATTCTTCATTTTAAAATCATGATGTGATTTTTTTAATTGTTTTTTATTAATTTTATAGCAAATTAACCACTTTTATATTAATTTTTTAATCATATGAGAATATAATGTTGTTTCAGTTTGTGGGTTTTGAAGCTCTAAAATGCAGCGGTAGAAAACTGGCGATTGAAATATAAATTTTCCAGGTTTTTATTAAAAAATCAAGAAAATTTACTTATAATCTCGCTTTATTAGAAATTAAAAAAGAAGGTTTTTAAATTTAGCTATTTCTTTCACACAAAAAGTTACAACTTGGCGTGAATGTCCGCTATCCACCCGATACTCCTATCCAGCAAATAAAAGGCAGGGTCTTTAAAAAATTGCCACCCAAAAAAGCATAGGGAAAAATAGTAAGGAATCTAAAACAGCGAGGGGAGGTATCAAAAACTATTATATTGTATAATTTTTTTAAAATTTTTTTTAGTTAGCAAAAAAAAGTTTTGAAGCTCGAATGATTTTGAGATGAGAGCAAAAACGTTCGCTTTTCTAAAAGTTGAAGATTGCGCAACGTAATACTCCCATAACCATTCCAAACTATTTTCAACTGTATTTTTTATAAAAACTTGGTCTTAAAATGAAGTTTTGGAGCTCAAACGTTTTGAAATGAAAATAATAATAATAATAATCGTTTTTTAAACATCGACGCATGAGTAATCTGATAGCCACGTGATTATTAAAAATTGGTTTTTCACGGAAATAAATTCGTGGAAGAAACTTTAGAAGTCGATCGATTTTGAAATGGTCAAAAAATCGCTTTAAAAAAATGTTTATGAGTGCAAAGTATGAGTCAAGTAAGAACATGATATTTTTCTGACAAATTGATATCAGGTGACATTAAAAAATAACGTTCTCGCATGACAATTTGAAACTCTCAAAAGCAAATTTCATTTTTTTTTTAGATAACTTCGTTGAATGTGATTGTGAACTCTTATGGTTGGTATCCAACAATACTTTATCGGAGAATGTGACTCCAAAGAGAAGGATTAAAGGCCAATGTTCCAGATCATTTCCTTCGCTGCTGGTCCGGCATTATGATTTGGCTAAACTGACAATAGACAATCTGGAATGCATGGAAGATGAATAGGATTATCTGAAGATGAATAGAATTATTTTAAAAACTGAAACTGGAATTTATTTTTTTAAAGAAATCAAATAATTTATTGAAGCTGATATATTAGTTTATATGTAGTAGTAAAAAATATATTATTAAAAAAAAAACTGATGATATCCTTGTGAATACTTTGTTTTGTATCATTCTATAAATGTTTCAATCATTAAAATTTTTGATTAGCAAATAAATGTATTGAGAATTCCTTTAATTCTATAAAAAATAAATTTCTACAAGAATTTATTTTGTAATTTTATTTGATCATTAAAGAAAAGCATTCCTTCTTTCATTAATTTGAAAATGATTCTCACCATTTAGTTGAAAAAGTATTCGTTCAGTCATTAAATCAAAAAAAGAAAGAAAACGTTCATTCAGTGAAAAAAAGAATTTATACAATTACCATATCATTTTATTCCTTTATTTGAGTAGAAATTTCTTAATCCTCTAGTCATTTATTTAAAGCTAGCAGTACTTACCTAAGGTGAAAATTAGCTTTAAACGTAAGTCTAATTTGCATACACATGACGTAGGCATACTCCGCAATTTTAAACAAACATAAAAATATATTAAGAAATCATGACGAATAACTACAAAAAATTTTCAGCTAAACTTTAATATACCGTCATTTGGCGCCTTGAGAAGTTGGCAGTTTTCCTGTGCGCTTTTGTTACCTTCACGCTATTGCTGCCGTTAGCGCCATATTTGGCCATTTCGCTAAAATTTGACGATAAAATATTTTTTTAGCAAAAATGATTGTCGATCAAATATACGATAGAAAAGTTATTTTAGAATCTAAAATTATACAAATAACTCATTGTATCTAATGTTACTTTGCAATATGAAAAATGTTTACAATTTTTCACCTACAGGTGCAATCAATTCCACTTTTTTAGTATGTAAAAAGAAAAAAATAAACTTATTCGATATTTAAGCGGTTAATAAACGGTTGATAAAATAATAATATCAAGCGGTTAAATCAATTTAGTTTGGTCATTTATTAGGAACGAAATTGATTTAAATTGATTCTTTACAGAAAAAATTAATCTTACTAAAAGTAGGTACTACAACTTAAGCATAATAACAAAAGATGAGCTAAATTACATTAGATTTAAAAGTGGAAACAACGATCAAGCATTTGTTAAATGAGAATATT
>JAPMOQ010027100.1:0-12430 GCA_026543055.1 Argiope trifasciata | reverse complement strand
CATCGCTTAGTTCTATTGTTATTTTCTAGGCAAAAGAATTATTTTTTATGGCTAAAGCCTATTGTTATTTTTATACTGCTAAAGAATTAAATATTTTTTATATTGCCTATTTATTTTTATATTACTATTATCTTTAATCTGATGCTACATCATATAGAATTATATTCCCTGTTAAATCTAAAGAATTTATTAGAATATTCAACAGCTCGCAACTGGAACTAATTTGTTTCGATGAATTTAGTGATGCATTATTAATAACCGACTCCAATGACTGAGAGCAATTTTATTTATACAATTTGTTTACATGTTTTCAATACGGCATTTTGACATATTCGCTCATAAATCGAAATTTCACACCTTTTTCCACAGCATTAACAGAAATTTATAAAAAAAATGATTGCAAAAGATTGTATTATTTCTAATAATTTAAATTATTATTAAAGGCAATTAAAACGAAGAATATCTTTAATATATTTATATTATTTTCGATAAGATTTGCAATTAACCCATATGAATGAATTTCAAGAAAATAGTCTTAATTGCCTCAGTGGCTATGAAAAATTATTTTGAATTAAAATTTCTTGATAGGCTTTTTGCTCTTTTTTTTTTCAGCTCTCTAATTTTTCCTTTTTTTACCGCTCTTTATCTAAAAAATATTAAATTAAATTTATCTCTTTAAGCATGTTTCAAATCTGGTAAAGAAATGCAAACAGATGAATATAAAAGGTACAGTCTAATTCATCAGGGTTTAATTTATTACATTTTAATTTCAAATGTTGCTTGAAATGCATAGCATCCATTTGTCAAGATTCTCCCAATGTAAATACAGATTATATCCGTTATAGTTTTTATTTTTTGTTTATATAAAATGATAATAATATGCCCTGCCTGAACAAACTCGACAGTTCTAACAGATGATGTCTTGGTACCTGAGGAACTACCCATCAAGTTTATCTATCTACCATGTCAAAATAAATCCATTTATCATGTTGAAAAATAAATATAGTACCAATTCTTCAACGTTTTTTTTTTGTATCTTTCAGAAAAAAAAAAGATTTTAAAAATTAGTTTAATAATAACAAAAAAAAAAAATCTAAAACAGCAATTTAGTACTGAATTACCCGTAGCATTCATTAGTCAGCCGAATTTATAGGCTCTGATTAATCAATCATATGTTTTGAAGAATTTTAATATTCAACAATATATAAATATTGATAACGAGGATTTATCTATTCTTATAATAAAACTCAATGTGTTTGTTGGCGCTCTACAGGCAAGATCGCGTTACGAGTGAAAGTGGGGGGGGGATTATCTATGTTGCCATCAGATTGACAAAAACTAAAATGAAAAAAAGTAATCATTATTTCACATTAAACACCTAAAAATGTAATTTTCAGCACGTGTCTGTATGAAATGAAATAAATATGAAATATGGTTTTCCTAAAAAGAAAAAGTAAAAAAAAAATTTTATGACATTTACAGTATTATTACTTAAATAAATCAGTCTCATTAAATGTCAAATGTGATTTAATATAAATATTTTCAATTCAAGGCCCAATGGCTAATTTGTAAAACTTTAATAATAGAAATACATCTATAAAGAGTATCTAAATAAAGCAAATAATTACATAGTATGTAACATTAGTCTATAAATGTTTTAACAAATGAAGAAAATTTAGCTTTTATCTAGATCCTCTGCTCTGGGAATCATATTTAACGAGATATTTTTCAGACACTAATATTTTAAACACAAAGAGATAAACTTCAATCAACTAAGTCAGTCTTTAAAACTGAACTGATTTATAAATATTTGAATATCAGTATTCAATAAAACCAGCGGGTGACCGAGCTCCGCTCGGAGAAAACAGGTATCGAAGCTAATTCGAAGATTTAAATTTTCAATTTGATTTATCAAAACAATACATGCCATAAGAAAATTCGTGAAATCATTGGTGAAAAGATAATCGGTTAAAGTGCACCAATGTAAACTATTCTAAACAAAGTTAGAGTTTGGAAAGGGAACTATTCTATACAAAGGTAAAGTAAAGGTAAAGATTGAAGTGTGTTGAAGTTCAATATTTTTGACAAATTTATTTAGAAAAACCAAACATATATACATACATAAGAAACATATTATAAACCTATAACAGCATAAACATAAAACTTTATTAGTTCGCCATATTGGCTATAGATGGCAGCACGTTACCGCTTGAAAATTTAAGTAGCCCTTATGGCGAACTAATAAAGTTTGAAAATATCCTATCTGTAACTCCGAACTGCTCGACCGTAGCGCTTCAAAACCGGCGCCAATCGATTCCTCGTGGCCAAAAACCCCAGACCCCCAAGTTTACCGGAGTTTATTAATTCTGGCACGATTTTCGACTTGACAACCATTCCTCGAATTATAGTATTAGATAGAAAATCTCAAAAATTTTTGTTGAATAATTCTAGAGACATTATATAAATTATGATAATTATTCTACACTGAAGTGAGAAAAGTCATGGGATAGCAATATGCAAATATACAGATGGCAGTAGTATCGCAGCGAAAAAGTATAAATGCGCAGTTCGTTTTCCAGAGCTTTCATTTGTGTTTAAGTTATTCATGTGAACAGGTTTTTCGTGATTTATGGCGGCACGACGAGAATTAACAGACTTTGAACGTGGAATGTTAGTTGGAGCTAGACGCATGGGTCATTCCATTGCGGATATCGTTAGTGAATTCAACATTCCGAGATCCACAGTATCAAGAGTGTGCCGAGAGTATGAAATTTCAGGCATCCCATCCCATCATGGACAGCGCAGTGGGCGACCACCTGCACTTAACGACCGAGACCGCCGACGTCTGTGTAGAATGGTCAATGTTAATAGACACGCAACACTTCGTCAAATAACTGCAGGAATCAATGTGGGACGTACGAGGGACGTGTCCGATAGGACTGTGCGGCGAAATTTGTCTTCCTTGGGCTATGACAGCAGAAGACCGACTCGAATGCCTTTACTGACAGCACGACATCGCCTGCAGCGACTCTCCTGGGCTCGTGAGCATATCGACTGGTCTCTAGACCAGTGGAAAACCGTGGCGTGGTCAGATGAGTCACGATTTCAGTTCTTACGAGCTGATGGTAAAGTTCGAGTGTGGCGCAGACCCCACGAAGCCATGGACCCAAACTGTCAGCAAGGCACTGTTGAAGCTGGTGGTGGCTGCATAATGGTGTGGGCTGTTTTTACATGGCATGGACTCGGTCCTCTAGTGCAACTGAACCGATCATTGACTGGAAATGGTTATGTTCAGCTGCTTGCAGATCACTTGCAGCCATTCATGGACTTCACGTACCCACACAACGATGGGATTTTTATGGATGACAATGCGCCATGTCACCGGGCCAGAACTGTTCGCGATTGGTTTGAAGAACATTCCGGACAATTCCAGCGCATGATCTGACCACCTAGATCACCCGATGAATCCCATCGAGCATTTATGGGACATCATCGAAAGGTCCGTTCGTGCCCAAACTCCTGCACCATCCACACTTTCACAATTATGGACGTCTATACAGACAGCATGGCTCAATATTCCTGCAGAGGACTTCCAACGACTTGTGGACTCCATGACACGTCGAGTTGTTGCCCTTCGCCGGGCAAAAGGAGGACCGACACGATATTAACAGTCATCCCATGACTTTTGTGTCTTCAGTGTATAGTACACATAAGACTCAAATACTGATGGACTCCGTTTTTTATATTGACATTAAAAAAGTATATGAACAGTTTCAGTAAAAAGTGTTTTTATTATTAATTGCAGCATAATCATCTCCACTTTAATAATGTAATTTTGCGGGAGCTGACAGTTAATTAGAGAGACATAGTGCATTAAGGGCTTATGACTTTTATAAATGCATGAGGGAATTATATGACTATCAAAATTTGAACTTTAAAAATATTGTGATGAAGCAGCTATTAAAAGACAGGTTATATAAAGTATTGAATTGACAATGACATTACATAAAATATTTAATTGAACCATTTTAAAGAGTATTAAGATTGACTAACTGGCTAGTAGTATAATATTTGAAGCATATTTTTTTAATTCTTTTGTTTATGATTTATGGCAATTATCAAAATTTCATACAGCAGCATAGTTAAAGAAATTCTCGACTGAAAATTTTAACTTTGAATCCACAGAAAAAAATTTCTTATTTTCTATCAAAATAATTTGAGCCAACTTATTTTTAAAAAGCATATTTAAAACCGGTATTTTCTTTTTAGTTAAAAGTACAATTTTCCTTCAAAAAATTGTTGAATTCAAAGTGAAGGTAAATATCATTTCTGCTCATATGTGTTAACAAGCAAATTTTTAATAGAATTTAAGGAGTTAATGGAAATAATTTTTAATAATATTTTGCTTTCTCCTGTAATTGTATTCTTTATTCTCTTTCTCTCCTCTCCCTTCCCCCTTTCTATCGCTCCGTTATTCAAATTTATATAAATAATCTTTTCCTCTATATCAAATAATTGTTATAATTGTAACGGGTGACTATTAAAATGAGGATAAATGAAATAACGTATTCAATAGAAGTAAAGTATCAAATATAAATCAAGGCAAATTTTCGAACATTATCTGACTCCTAAACAGCGTTATCTGTGCTTCCCTTTTCAATTGATTGACTTAATCATAAGTCAACAGCCTAGCAAGTTTTAAAATAAATAAATTTCTTTAAAAGCTTAAGGATTTTTTAATATTATTAGTTAAAAGCCATTATTAGTTAATCTTTAGAAAACACTATTGTCGCTGAACTGTTGCTTCAAATCAAGCATTTAGAAGAAAAAGGAAGATAAAAGTAAAAAAATAGTCCAGCAGTACTGTGACTAATGGTTTCTGCAATGCTGGATATCAAAATTGGTGAAGACTATCATTACTCCAAAACTGGAGGAATTTCCTTTCAAAACTCCAGATTCAATTGATTCGTACGCATCAAATGGGAATTCTAATCCACCATAAGTATGCTGTAACCGAAAATGCCCTCTAGAACCATTTCAGTACTAGACATTTCAATAAATATTGAAACCAAAGGGTAAAATGTTCTATTCTGCTATTAGTCGGTTAACTATTCAGTTTTTTTTTTTAAATGTTTATTGAGATAACTTCTGTTACCAAAATGTGTCGTCATTTTGATTAATATAAAGAGCCCATGAAAGACTTATCTACGGATAACATAATTGTAACAGCGATTGATAATTTAATTTATAAGTTTCAAAATACGATTTTGATACATTTATGATAAAGAGACATTTATTTTTTTAGCTAAGATTTATTTTAAACGAAATTAAGAGATGAAAAATTAACTTTCGTTCAACAGAATTTCGTTTAAAAATATCTTATCATTGAAATGCTGCTATGACACCTTTTTGACAAAAAACATTATCGATAGTTTTTTTTTCCAACAAATTTTTGACGGGTAATTAATGTTGTAGGTTGGGAATACAATTAAGTTATTCTTATCAAATATATGTTTTTCTTTATTCAAACTTATTTTTTTTTATACTTTTAATGATCAACTTTAAAAAAACGACAAAGGTATAATCAGAGCAATTTTCTTTACTTCACAACTGATAAAGATTGCCAACATTGTTAATGTTTATCAGAATTATGTGTAAATACTTGATGGCTCGAAATAATTCTGCAACACAACAATTTCCAAGAACTATTTTTGGATTATAATTTTAAACAAATTAAGATTTTGAAAATGCAAAGCAATTGTAATTAGTTATTTGTATTTAACGAATTGTAGTTAGAAATGCTTGAAAAGAATGTGAAATATAAATGAAGGATTTAATAAAAGATATGTGAATTGTAAGATTTTACTATCCTTCTATATGTTTTTATTAAACACTAGCTGGTACCCGCCGCATTGCTGTCGAAGATTTGGTTTGAAGTTTTATGGCACAAGAACCAATATGAAGGTTATACTGCGCCAAACAAGTTTAATTCTGATTCAAAGTTTTATTAAAACAGTTTCTAGAAAAGTATTTCCATAATAAAACTATAATAAATAACAAATGTCAAAACGAAGCCGAAAAAGTGAGTTCAGATTAAGGAAGAAAATCCTAAAGATTTTAAATAGGCAAAAAGATTCTTATGTGGATTTTTTCAAAGCAACAAGGATAAAGTTACAGTTAGGGTTTTGAAGTAAAATAACCGTTGAGCGTTAAAATATGGACATTCAATAAGGATATGATAAACTGTTATTCCACAATGACAGTGTGGGCATATCGGCAATTCGTCGTTTAATAATAGATGTCTATGTGTAATTCTAGTGTGGCCGATTCTCAGGCGAGTTAAAACGGTGTCGTGTTTTCTATAACTTAAAGAGGGCCAATTTTCTATTACAGGTTTGCAAGTATGAAGTTTGTTTAGAGTTTCCGAATCCCACTCAGTTTGCCAATTTACGTACAGATAGTTTTTAGCCTGTTTCTTCAAATCGCATGCAGGTATGGGTGTTTCTAAGAAACGAGTTGCTGATTTGGCACTTTTATCAGCCTTCTCATTGCCAAATATTCCCACATGAGATGGTATCCAGCAGAATAGAACTGTAGAGCCGCGAGAGGTAATCTTATAAAATAAGTCTAAAATCTTTAAAATGTTTGGATGAGTATGATTCTGGGGAAATTTTAAGGACTGTAAAACACTTAAAGAATCACTGTAAATAATAAAACTTCCACTAGGTCTATTTAAAATTTCTAATAAAGCATGTAAAACTGCAGTGGTCTCAGCAGTAAATATGGAACAACACGAAGGAAGTTGAAAACTTAAAATTTTATCTGAAAAAATCACAGCGAAGGAGGCATTGGTTGATGTCTTAGAACCATCGGTGTAAACAGGAATGAAAGACTGATAATGAGATCTATGTTCAAGGAATAATTTTTGATAAACAATATCTGCAGTGTCCGATTTGCTGAAGTTTTCAAAAGGATTAAGAAAATAAAAGGTTTGGATTCTCCATGGAGGAAAATTGTTAAACAGCTGTGAGGATAATACCAAATGGTTCATATTTAGTTCTAATAAAATAGTGCTCACCCTGGTGTGAAATGTAGGTTCTAAATTCTTTCTAGCTTCTTGCAAACGAAGCAGGAAAGGTCGAAGTTTAAAATCGAAATATGGATGGCTTGGATGAGATTGTATTCTAAAATAATAATGTAAAGAAAGCATTTTTCTTCTGAGATGTAAATCTGGTTCATAACACTCAACATATAAACTTTTAACTGGAGAGGTGCGAAAAGCTCCAGAGCATATTCTAAGAGCTGCATGATGGACAGGGTCTATTTTTTTCAGTATACTTTTCCTGGCTGAGCCATAGATCGCGCACCCATAATCTATTTTCGAGAGGATGGTAGCTCTATAAATCCTCAACAATGAAGTTCTGTCGGCTCCCCAAGATGTATTAGAAAGAACTTTCAAGATATTTAAAGCACTCTCACACTTTTTACGTAAAAAAGATAGGTGGGATTGAAATGTCAGTTTTTTGTCGAAAGTGATTCCTAAGAAACGAATTTCATTAAGAAAAGGAATTTTTTGACCATATAACATAATTTCAGGGTCTGGATGAAGACTTCTCTTTCGACAAAAATGCACTCCCGCTGTTTTTGCCGTTGAGAAAGTGAAACCATTTAAATCTGACCATTGTTTAATTTTGTTTACAGCCGTTTGCAGTTGTCTCTCTATAAAGCGCATATGGTTTCCCATGCAGGAAATGTACAGATCATCTACATAAAGATATCCTTTGACATATGGTGGAAGTTGGTTTAAAATGCTATTAATTTTTATAATGAAAAGTGTGACACTTAGAACGCTGCCCTGTGGGACACCTTCTTCTTGGGTAAAAGTATCAGAAAATTCATGCCCTAATTTAACTTTAAACTGTCTCAGTTGTAAAAAATTTTGAATAAAGATTGGCAAGTTCCCTCTTAGATTAAAGTCGTAGAGATCTTTCAGGATTCCATATCTCCACGCGCGATCGTAAGCTTTTTCAATGTCGAAGAAGATGGCCACCAAGTGTTTCCTCTGCAAAAAAGCAGAACGAATATCGTTTTCTAAGCTTAAAATATTGTCTAAACTAGAACGTCCCTTTCTAAAGCCACTTTGAAATGGACTAAGAATTTTGTTTGTTTCCAAAAAGTATATAAGTCGTCGGTTAATCATTTTTTCAAAGAGTTTGCAAAGACAGTTTGTTAAAGCTATTGGGCGATAGTTCAAAGGATTCGAGGGATCTTTATTAGGCTTTAAGAGAGGAATAATTATTGACTGTTGCCAAGAAGATGGAAAATGATGTTCCTTCCAAATTCTATTAAATAAATGCAACAAGTTTTTCTGTGATTTGTAAGTTAAATGCTGGATCATTGCATAGCTGATGTTATCTGGGCCAGGAGAAGATTTATGAACATTTGATAAAGCAAACTGAAGTTCTTGAAATGTAAAATTACTATTGTATGGTAAATCAGACTGGGACTCAAAATTCAATTTTTTGTTCTCAACATTTTTTTTCAAATTTAAAAAATATGGATTATAATTTTCACGGGAGGATGTACTTGCTAAAGAAGAAGCTATAGTATTTGCTATGTCCTTTAAAGTAGATATAATCTGATTATTCACATTTAATATTGGCACAGTATTAGAAAAAGGAGTACCTGAAGCTTTTTTAACTTTTTGCCAAAGTTCTCGGCTTGAGAGGGAAACTTTTATGGTTGAAACAAATTTTTGCCACGACATTCTACGACTATATCGTTGAATACGTCGAGATTCGGCTTTGGCTCTTTTGTATGCAATTAAATTTTCAGTTGTGGGATATCTTCGAAATTTGTCCCATGCTTTTCTCTGTTTCTTACGGGCTTGTTGACATTCACTATTCCACCACGGTTTACTTTGCTTCTTTCTAGTACTCTTAGTCTTCGGTATGGATGCATTTGCAGCATGGATAATAGTTTGGGTAATTAACTCTATTGCTTCATCGATAGAATAATGTTCTACCATAATTTTACTTATTTTTGAAAGAGCAGAGAATGTATTCCAGTCAGCTGCTGTGAATATGTACCTAGATGGTTGATAGTAATTATGATGGTTATGTCTATTATCAGTAATAATCAAAGGAAAATGGTCACTGTTGTGGAGATACTTGTCTACAGTGAGATTCAGAAAAGGTAAAATTTGGGCAGAGCAAATAGCAAGGTCAATTGCATGGAAGGATTTTGTAGGCTGGTGGAAATAGGTTAGTTCATCTGTATTTAGAAGGCATAGATTGTGATCCTGTAAAAGTTTTTCAATCTGTAAACCTCTTGCATTGGTGTCTGAATTTCCCCAAATGAGGCTATGGCCATTGAAATCTCCTATGATATGAAACGGAGATGGAAGTTGTTGAATTAAGCGATTCAAATCGGTTTGATTGATGCATTCATTAGGAGGTAAATACAAATTACACACGGTTATCAGGGATTTTATATGAATTCGAACAGCTATAGCCTGTAAATTTGTGTTTAAATTCAATGAGGTGGATGGGTGGCTATTTGCAACAAGAAGTGCAACTCCACCTGTAGCTCTATCGTTAACATGATTTTTGTAAGATGCAGAGTAGTTTGAGATATAAATGTTATCGCCTGGCTTCAGATGGGTCTCCTGTAAAGCAATGCAAGCTGGAGCATAGGTATTTATAAGATCTTTTAAGTCTGAAATTTTATTTTTTAACCCACGACAATTCCAAGAAAGAAAATCTGCCATTTAAGGAAGAAAAAAAATTTAAAAGAAAAAAGGCTTTATAATTTTTTAGAAGATATCGATTCATTCGAGTCCCTAAAAGACATTTCTTCGTCAGATAAGTGAACACTGAAGAGAGGATCACTATCCGAGTCTTTGTCTTTAGTTTTTTTCTGTTTTTTTAAGAAGTCTTCCTGTGTTAAGGAATGTTTTGGTGGAGACTTCGTTTGAGCTCTACGCTCTATCAAAATTTTAGCCCGTTTATTTGCTTTTGTTTCTTTAACTTGTTTTATTTGGTCGGACTTTTTGTTTGTTTTCTTAGTCTCAACTTTCTGCTTGGTGTTTGGTTTAGATTTTTCAGTTTCAATGGATGCTGAAATACTTTTGAGTGAAGAGTTCTTAACTATCGGTTTTAATTTACATAATGGAGGGCAAATTACTTTTGTAATGCTTTCGTCAGTCATTGTGCTTGAAGATGTTACTGATTTCACTGCACTGCTGTAAGAAAGTGGTCTTTGTTCAGATGTCAATAGCTTTTTAGCTTCAAAGTATGGTATGTTTTTCGTTACTTTAAGTTCTTGGATTTTCTTTTCTAATTTCCATTGTGGACAGTCTCGAGAATCGGAGTGATGTGGTTGTTTACAATTTACACACTGCGGGTCTGCAGTGCATTCCTTAGCTTGGTGACCAGCAGTTGCACATCTAGAACAGGTTTGTGTCCCTCTACAAGCCATCTTGGAATGACCAAAACGCTGACAATTATAGCATCTGATAGGATTAGGTATATAGGGCCGAACTTTGCAATTTAAATAGCCTGCTTTTATGCTGGATGGTAATTTTGTTGTATTAAATGTTAGGATAATACTATTAGTGGCAACCAGACTATTTCCTTTTTTCATAAAAATGCGTTTCACTGCAATAACACCTTGGCTGGCAAAGCCATCAAGAATTTCACTTTCTGGGGAATTCAAGAGTTCTTTTTCAGATATAACACCACGGCAGAAGTTAAGTGTTCGGTGAAGTGTCACAGAAACGGAATGATTTAAAAACGATTTAGCTTGTAAAAAAGATTTGGTTTGAAGAGCAGAACTTGTTTCGATCAATAGGTCACCCGACCGAAGTTTTTTGACCGACTTTGGGCTACCGCCAATACCTTTCAAAGCTTTTTCAACGGCAAAAGCAAATAAATCAGATAGTTTTCCATCAGGGTTGGAGAGAATAACGAAACGAGCAGTTTCAGAAAACGGTTCAGTGTCAGAAGTGAAAAAACCCATAAGAGTCAAATAGAAATTCGGGTCCCGACGGCACCGCCCACCACGGAGCCCAACTAGGGATGGCAGCCACCGGCTCTAGACATTCCCAGCCTCGGCGCTTACCATGGTGCTAGCCAGAGCCTATACGCTAAAAATCACCCCCGGGGACAGTGACCACCCTTAACGCCAAGCCCAAGAAGTGACCCCTTCGCTTGATCCCCTTGAGCAGCCCAGTCAAATGTCTGGGATACCAGCCGATTGATACATCAGGGTTCAAAATGTACCACCCGTCTGATGGGTCGCCACGCACGGCAAACACGTGGGGTTTTTGACTGTCCATGAGAAGCAAGAAGCAAACAGAGCGGCGACCGCTTCTCATGGAGAGCTCCCTCGCTTACCGTCGAGGGATGGAAGAATGAAGAGAGAGAAAAGGGGGGAAGAGTGGGGAGAGTAAGATAAGAGAGAAAGGGGAGGGGAGGGAAAAGAATGAAAGATCCCTGGGTACCTCGGGATTGGGACACCCGTACTCACCTAAAGAAGGTGAGCCCCTGAGGGTTGCTGTCGAAGAAGAAATAATTTTGAAAATATCGTTTGAAATTTAAAATAACTGTCTTGTTTATCCGAAATGAATACATTCATTAAAATTGAGTGATTTATAAAGGAGGAACGTAAATAAAATTAATTCTACTTTTTAAACTTTATTATTCCCGACTTTAGGGTTGGAGATATATATTTGTTTTTCCACCTTCATCTGAAACAAATAAGTACTAGAAATAAGTATCCACAGTTTCATCGAAATCGGATGAGCGGTGCTGCAGCACATAAGAGACATAGAGACAAACATTTATTTTTATTTATATGGATTTTACCAACTTCGGCCTATTTTTTATTATATACAGACACTATGAATGTCGAAGGTCATCAAAAAACTCATATTAGACGACAAACTAAGCACTTTTATTTCCCTCGAAGATCAATTATTAAGCTTAATTTAGTTATATTTATGTAATTATATTAAACAGCAAAGGGATTAATTTTAAGTGGACTTCTCAGTTTTGAGTACAGTTTCCGTTGCCAGATGATAGAAATTTTGATTGAGTTGATATCCTTCTTTCCAAGTTTCTAAACTACATCAACTTTAAGTAAGTTTGACAATCAGTTCTACAATTAATATGGATTGTCGAAAACTGATGCAGTCTTTTGAGCCTAAAATGTCCCGTTTATGACACGAAGACTTACTACTATCTTCACGCTCTTACCTTTTACAAATCTGGCGCCAAAGAAACACAAACCGTATCACATTGCGGAACACTAGAAATTTTTCAAAAATGAATACACCTATATTTAAGAATTATTCTTTCAAATTGTTTGTATTAAAGCATAATTTCAATTAAAGTAAATGTTTTGTCCTTAAATATTTAAAGACTATAAT
>JAPMOQ010027095.1:0-12512 GCA_026543055.1 Argiope trifasciata | reverse complement strand
TGAAATTTAGGTCTTAAATGTCAAGATTTCATGAGAGAAAATTATTATTTCTTAAGTCATTGTTTGTCTTAATTAATTTAAATCATTAACCAGTTTAAACCAGTTTGAAACTATTCCGTTACTTCTTTGTCTGTCCCTATCCCTCGTTCCCTTCTTCTCTTCCCTCTCTCTTTGTGATGATTGTTTGTGTGTGTGTATGTGCATATATATATATATATATATATATATATATATAGAGTTGACGATAAATCGCAAAATGTGACAACCTTCTGCATTATTTTCTAATAACTGTAAAAGAGAAAAATAGATACCTCAAAACCGATAAATCGCCCTTTTGTTGCATGCGCATTTTGAGGCTTCAAAAACCGCAAACCAAAACAACATCATATTCTTACATGATAATAAAATTAACACCATGGTTACTGTTATGACTGAATATTTTTTTCGAACAGCCAATACGAGTCACAAAGACAAGATTGCACTCTGAAAAGAAATTTATATTCGAAATGTAACCTTTCGCTTCAAAATCGAAAATTAATTCGAAATACCTAAAAATTTTGTATTCCTCGACAACATAATTCTGCAAATGTATTTATCCTCTAATAAATTATTTTCAACTTATGAAAAACTATTTTATTTAGTTTCATGCAAGAGAACAAATAAAGTATAAAATTAAGTTGTTATTGTGTATATTTTCTTTCTAAAATTTGATTAAACTACATAGATATTTTAATAATACATATACAAAATCTAGGAGGAAAAAAAGCCTGATCATAGTAATCTATTAATTATCCAGTCTAAGGTGGCTAAAAGGTAAGCCAGATAATTAAACAAAATCATCGACTGCAATTCTATAAATAATCTTTTTCTATTAAACTCAACCAATACAATTTTTTTACTACTGCATACACTTTTTTTAATTATTAAGTAAAATTAATATAAAATAATACCGATCGATTATTTACAGCGTATAGTAATTTAAGCCAAAACTTCTCTTAATAAAATTTTTTGACCACTTAGTACAAGGCAGTACATAATAAATCTTATAATGTGTTAAAATTAGGAAAAGTAAATTCAAAAATATTGCTATAGATTTCACCGCCGGGTTCACTTATCGTGAAGTGGGTGTATGGTATAAGATCAGTAATAAATAGAGATCCTGTTTATTTATAGGAAGACAGAACAGCATAAAGACGACAAATGCTTACAGACGATACGGACACACAGTAGCACACAATAATAACATTAGCTCACAAGTAGAAATCCGGTAGTAACAACATCTACATTACACAAAGCTCCCAGACAGAATTCAGCAGGCTAGGGAATCCTAGGAGCCTTTTGATCTATGGTCTCTCCAGACAGCTGAATCATTCCTCTGTTTCTTCTCGCTTTTGCTGCTGAATCACTGCTTCACTTGAGACTAGGAGTTCAATTCATCATGACGACTCAATTGCCGACCTTTTATAATTCCTGGGAGGTGGTCCTAGAATCTTCTAGACCAATCAGGGAATATCTGGGCATACCTTAGCTACTATTGGATGGATCTCAAAAATTCTCGATGTTTCCATTTCGTCGCCAAAATCGCCAAGACTGTTACTGAGCTCTGGGATCTTTGATGTGACACCTGATCAACACCCACACGACTGACCGTAAAACAGTATTACTCACGCAGACTTTGTGCGTGCTGCGAAGCAAAATTACAGGTTTGTAACAATATAAATAAATACTATACAATTTATCAAAAGAATTTTATATTTTAAAAATGTAAAAAATAAGTAAATAAAAAATGAAATCGTTTTAAATATATAATACAAAGTAATATGCTCGTACATTAACTTAGCTTTATCTTTTATACTTGTAATAAAGTGAATGTGCGCGTGTGTTTGAGTGTGTGTTGGCGCTCTGCAGGCCAGATCGTTCCACCTACAGATACCAAATTCGACGTGTGAATACCTTGGACACAGAAAAAATGCACCTTAGAGCAATTTTTTCCAATTTTTAATTAGAATTTAAATTAATTAAAAATCAAGGGAAATTTGGGTGTCTTTCAGCTCTAACTTCTATTTATTTTTCACAAAATAAAAGTAAATTTTAACCCGCGCAAAAACATTAAGTGTGCACGGAAAAAATATTTTTACTTGAAATTTTTTTATCGAATTTATGAGCTTACAGATATTATTTTTCCAGGGCGTGGTTATTAACAAAAAACATTGTTTAGATTTTTTTAAAAATCTTATGTGCTCTTAGATTGTATTTTGATAGGACTTGTCAATAATTAAATGTTAGTAAACTTTGTTCTGTAACATTTCAAAAATTTCCGTCTTCTTTTCTTTTCTTCTTCGTTTTTTTCAAAATGAAAATTACCAAACGATTTTTTTTTTTCATTTGTTTTATTTCAAAATAAAAATTACCAAAAGATTTTTTTTTTAATTTTTTCTTTCATTTGTTTAATTTTAAAAATGGAAATTACCAAACGATTGCTTTCATTTCTTTCTTTCATTTGTTTGGTTTCAAAATAAAAATTACCAAACGATTTTTTTTTCATTTCATTCTTTCATTTGTTTGACTTCAAAAGAAAAATTACTAAGCAATTTACTTTTTTTCATTTCTTTCTTTCATTTGTTTGATTTTAAAATAAAAATTACTAAATAATTAACTTTTTTTTTCATTCATTTTAACACTTTTACAAGTGAACTATTTTCATCTAACTTGAGTTTGTCTCAAATCTGTCTCTCTTTTCTTTCTTTTTACAATTCAGAACATTTGCAAGAAAAGATTGATGAAAATCAGTCTGTAATCTAGAACACATTTTATGTCTTTGTTGTTAATCTTTAAAATGTAAATATAGTCTGGAATCGGAAAAAAGAAAGCAGGTTTTATCTTTAATCTCAAGATAAATTTTCTCTTGTTTTTTTTCCAAGATAACCTTATGACAACGCGTTAGAGTCATTTCTAAGTTTATTTTGATATTGAATGGGAGGAAAAGACGATGCAATTTGGAACGAAGAAGCTGATAAGTAATTTTTTCATCAAATCTCGGGATTAAAATGTTTCGAAATTTAGTAAGTTTTAAACTATTATTTCTGTCCATTCAAAGCAGAAATTTAATATTTCTGTTATTTTATACTATTGATAAAAAATATTTTATGAAATAATAGAGCTTTTACTAATTAATACAAATGCCTCTTATTTAATTCCTACTATTAGTTCACCCTCCCCCTAGGTATATTTATTTATATATCTTGTTCAAATGTTCAGTCATTAATAAAATATTTTATATTCGTCTACTCAAGTTCAAATACATTTTTAAAACCTGTAGTAGATGATACTTGATGTTAATGCGTTTTTTTTTTTCACATATAACTTTTCCAATAATTTCTATTTGGTCGCCAAATATAAATTTGTAAGTAAGAAAAACAGGAGATAGCCACCTACTCGTTATATTTTCCTGTTTGATTATTTTCAAACAATTTGAAGTTGATGTGGCATGGAAGTTTGGATTACTGATTCCCACCTTAGGTAGTCAGTGATGCCTCTAATGACAATTAAGAATTACTAGCTCAGTTACCAGGAATTTATAAATAAAATGAAATTTGATTTCATTCCATTTACGCCATCTGGCTGTAAATTTAAAAACTTTTAAATCTCAATAATTTTATTGTTATTATTATTATCATGTGAGAACATGACGTGTTTTGGTTTGAGATTTTTGAAACCTCAAAATGAGTAGGCAACAAGTTGGTGATTTATTGCTTTTGAGGCATCCTTTTTTTTCTTTTAGCGTTATTAGAAAAGAATGCAGAAATCACACATTGCCACATTTAGCAATTTATCGCCAACTAAAGTTACAACTTGATTATCAAATGATTCATTTATAGTGGTATTTTAATAAGTCAATAACAGCCATGAGTCACTCGTGATCGCTTTTATCGAATAGTTATGTTATGCGGCTGTAAACCAAAAGGTCCCAGGTTCTATACCCACTCAAACCTACTCGCCACGCATTCTCTGAATTCTTACACATTGTCTTAATTTAAATCATTAACCAGTTTGAAACAATCACGTGACTATCAGATTACGCATGCTTCATATTTAGAGCAACGACGGTTTTTTCATCTCAAAATCAGTCGAAGTCCAAAATGATTACCAGCTAGTAAAATTGAAAATGAATGTTTACTGCGACTCACTAGAGATCACTATCGTATGATTAAAGTCTAATCGTAACGGTAACTCATTTAATGTCGTTTCTTACGACAAATATCTAATAGGACAAACTGATTCATACCATTTTCATATGATTAATATCTAATATGTAACTATCCCTTATATGGCATTTTCTTACAATAAATATTTAATATTTCATAGTAATTCGCGAGATATCACTATTGTATGACAAATGTTAAATACTTAACGATAATTCATATAAAATTGTCTTGCTATATGTATCTAATACATCACTATAATTCACGAGATGTCACGATCTTGTGACAAAAGCCTAAACATGAGGGTAATTCATGTAAAGTCATTTCCTTGCGACAAATATCTAATACGTAACGGTAATTCTTGAGATGTCACTTTTATATGATTAATGTCTAATATGCAACAGTCATTCATATGCTTTAGTTACGTGATAAATATATAATATGCAACTGTAATTCAAGAGACATCACTATTGTATGACTGATGTTTAACACGTTACAGTAATTCATATATTACTACTGTATTGGGATAAATTTCTAACACTCGATGGTAATTCATATTTTATACTACTTTCATGTTATCAATGCCTAATATATAAAGCTAATTCATCAGCAATTGTCATGTGATAAATATTTAACACATTATGATAATTCATGAGATGTCATTATCATTTGATTAACCGCTAATATGTGACGGTCATTCATACGCCATTGTAATGTGATAAATGTTTAATAAATCACGTTAATTAATAAGAGGTATCCCTTTTGGATAACAAAAGTTTAATACGTAACGGTTATTCATACAATGTCATTACATTGTGATTAGTATGTAATATGTAATCTGGTGATAAGTCTAAAAACTTGTAAATTTCAAGGGTTTTATTGCTATTTTTATTATCATGTGAGAACATGACGTTGTTTTGATTTGAGGTTTTTGAAACCTCAAAATGAGTAGGCAACATTAATGCATTGGTAATTCATTAAATGTCAAGACAACTATCTAATACGTAATGTAATTCGGGTGACATCGTGTAATGTGCAAATGTAAATCGTATTACATCCCATACATAACCCGTCGTCTTACATTTTTGTGTTTGAAATAGATTTTTCTATTTTCTATGCTCTGTTATTCATGCGTTTCTTATAAAAAATATCATTGCATCTTAAAATATATTTTTGTCGACTGTAATATCAAATGACGTTTCTCGTTTTGAATCAAAATGCACTTTAAATCAATCAACCAAACAATAGTGAAAATCGGAAGATATTAAAAGTTTGCATAATCACAGAAAATATACAACTGTATTAAATTCTTTAGCACATCAAGAAGAGAATAACACTTACATCTTTATTGTCTTTATCTTTATAGATATTATTTAATCTGTAATTCATAACTATATTATCTCATATTTTTATAGATATGAAACAAATTATTGAAATTGCGTAATAATACATTGAATTAAGATATTATTGCGCTTCTCGTCTCTGTTAAAATACACGGTGGTTATAATTAAAGTTTCACTTTGAAATGGTCAAAAAAAAGAAAACTACGGGACCAAATTTTATCAAACTTAGTAACAATTTAAAGGAGGATATGGAAATTTCCTTTTTGCAAAAAAAGGGGGTTGGGCAAGTTAAATCGCATTAGTGCATTCTCAACAGCATTCTTAATATATAGGTGGAATGTTACGCACATGTCAGGGTATTGCAGTTCCTCCAAATCTTAAAATTACCATCATAAACAGTGCTTTTTGAGATAACATGTTTTGCAAACACGTTTTAAAAATGATTATGAATATTTTAAACCAATGTCTTCAAGACCTACTTCTTTAACAATACTGTAATATTGCCATTTCACACCTAGTGACGAGTTGTTTTTTTTTTGGTGGAAATGAATTTTTTTTTTTTTAAATTATTATCAAATTTGGTCCAATAGTTTTCCTTTTTTGAGCATCCCAAAGTGGAACTTTTCTCATAACCGACTTGTACTCTCGAATAAAATATTTTTAATGAATCATACAACAAAAAGTGTACTTGCACATTTAAAATGAGTATTGATATGGTAGCTTAAATACTTTTTTTTATTCAAGTTAATGTGATTTGCCAAAAATATTTCATTATTTTAATTTACTTAATGAAATGAAAAGTTTTATGCAGATCAGTTACAAGTTCACTTTTTTCAAAACATTTCACTTAAAATTGTTTAAATAAAATGCAAGAAACAACCGGTTTCATCGGTGAAATACAATATTCAGAGAATTTTGCATACTTCCTCGGCGGTTTTTCCTTTTGAAAAATGAAGCAAGATTTCCTGCCATTATGCCGCTAATGAAGAAATAAATTTTTCACCAGCACTGATGCCACCAAAAGAAAACTCCGTAGTCATTTAAAAAGATTCACATGTGATCGAAAAGTTTATTTATTCTTTGCAGATGGTTTTGTAAAGTTGCGCAGGTGGTATAGACAGCACGTGACATTGTGGTGGTTTTGGATTATTTAGAAAATGATGTTCTTAGAGTCAGTTCAGGTAATTTTTTAAAAAGTTTGTGTTAGTGTTTCAGAATTAATTAGTTTATTTATTATTAACAGACATGTACTTTTAGTAATGGACGATTTCTTTTAATAACATGTCTGTTACTAAAATTAATTTTTTAACTGAACGGACTTGGTCACTTACTAAATACAAGAAGATTGAAAAAAAAAGCTGGGCAATGTTTATGAATATTTATATAAAGAAGATTTAAAAATCATCTACAAAATCAAAATATGAAAAAAAAAAATTTTGAAAATGGAAAAAGAGGGTTTTTTTGGTTAAGATAGTTAAATTCTTTAATTAATAAATTATCGAAAAAAAAAATATCTGTAAAACCAAAATGTATCAATTAAAGGAATTTTTTTTTAATGAATGGAAGGTTTTTTGGAATAGAGTATAAAGCCAAAATCTTCTAGTTTAGAGGTTTTTCAAACGATTTGCTTAAAGTTTTCCAGAGATATTAAGAAATATATTATATAGATCTTGAATTAAAAAATAAGTTGTGTTTCTGTCCATTCTTTAAATATTGACTTTCAACTAATAAATAACACAAAATTTTGAATTTTTTAAAAACAATTTTAGTTTTTTAACGTTTTTAAACATTTTTAAACTAATTTTTTTAAACATTGCATTAAAAATTAAAACAACTATAAAATATAAGATAATTAACAACTATAAAATATAAGATAACTAACAACTATAAAATATAAAATATTTCTTAACTAAAAGATTACTTATTCTTGAGTTCAGAAATAGCAGAACATACTGAGAAATTTTTGTAATATGAGTAAATTTTTTGAGTAAAAAACTTGCATTAGATTTTAATAATGTTGAGTAAAAAATATGCGTTGGATTTTAATTTATGAGGCTTTTCGTAAGAAAATTTAATCTGAAATTAGAATTTCAGAAAATAACATCTAAAGATGTAATAAAGCTATGAAATGCATGTAGCTACAAATACAAAAATTAGTGTATTTCCCAAAAAATAAAATAAATAAAATACACAGTCGTTTTTTTGTTAAATTGTTATATTTATATTGAATCATAAAGTACACTGGATAGGGTTATGTATGGAATAACACATTACGCAAATGATCTCCACGGTTTTGCTGACACATATGCACTCTTTTGTCAAATTTTCCTTGACCATTTTACATAAATATGGATGATTTTAGTTGATGCAGAGTTAAATTTCTTTTTTTCAATGCACTCGGGCTTATGTGTTTACAGGCATAGACCTGTATTTTCGAATAATCCATAAAAAGAAATCGAATGGTATTAACTCACCCGATCCAGGGGGCCAATTTTCAAATTTTTAAACTACGATCACCAGAGTTTCATTATTTTTGAAATATTATTCAACAATAGAAAAACGTTGTTTTACCATGTAAAGCTCCATTTTTTACTAATCCTAAGCTATCAGATGTCAAATAATTTTTAATAGGGTTGCTAATAATTTACTGCAAGAATTAGGCAAATATAAATCTTGCGTTAAATTTGGGGCACGCTTTATTACTCCTCCTACCTCCGACATAATATTTCAGACCTTGGTCAACACCGCGATAATTCCTAGTGCTCAGATTCTTATTTTCAGAGTACCGTTCATGAATGTTTTAGTCTTCACAGTGTAGCAAAGAAAGCCGATTATGTACAAGCCAGTATATATCCTTTTCCTGAAAAATTGAAAAGAAAATTTGTTAGAAAAGCGCCTTTTTAGTTAAAAGATCACATTTCAAATTTTATTTTTCTATGATGCAATAATTGAAGCTATCGCTTATTTGAGAGAGTAAAGATCGAGCAAAATGCTCTGAAAAACCTTGCCATTTTTTCCATAAAAGATGCTCTTTAAGGAAGGGTGTTTGAAAATTTAAATTGTATTCTAAATTGAACATTCGTAGTCATAGTATTTCAAGGAAGCCTGGAATTAAAACAATGTCCCCAGCTTGTGTTTTTCCCACTTGTAAGTAAATCTTGGTTGAATTTCTTGGGGATCTATCTTTTAAGACAGCTAAGCTTAAAACAATGTTTACAAACGCAGCATATAAGGCGCAGCATTTAATGGAAAAAAATTGTAAATCACTATAAAGTAATTTACTTGATTCATAAAGCCATAGGCCGCGGTAGCTTGGTAGGTAGAGTGTCAGTCTCGTAACCGAAAGGTCGCGGGTTCTGTCCTCGTCTTGGCTAATGGCAGTTGGGGCACATTAAATATGTCGAGACTGCAGAGTCCTCCAAGTTCCCATAACAAAACGATACCTCTGGGGGTACTGAATCAGGGATGAGTCGGTCTCTGATTTGGATCTAAATTCCGACTTGCTGATGGATGAATGAGTGTATGAATGAATTCGACCACCCCCTAAAAAGGGTTGTGTCGTGTGTGTGAGCTAGAAGTCAGACTCCTGCCCTCTGGGTGCTCAGGGGTCTTTACCCTCAGAAGCTACTGCACCCCTTTTCCATGAAGGACACGACAACAACAATAAAGACATGCTTTGAGATTTTTTCAAAAAATGATTTCACTTATATACTTAATCAGTTGTGTTCTTAATCTCTATTAATACGAAATAATAATTGACACACACACACATTGTGTGTGTGTGTGCGTGCGTATGTGTTGTACCACAAGCCCTATAATATTTTTTGTAGTGGCTATGAATTTTGGATTTGTACGAAGAATCAGGCTTTTATCAGTAAAGACGAGAGGGAGAATTTTATTACTATAGCAAGGAAAGAAAACTCAGTAAATAATGAAAAGGAACATACCTTATCTTTCATTGGATTAAAAAATGGGGGAGTGGTTGGGAATCGGAGTTCTTTTTTTATTTATTCGCTAAAGTTTTAATCGTAAAAATAATTTTGTATTTTGCCTATCTCTAATAATAAATGTTAATCGTATTGAATATAGCTTTTTTACTTTATAGTGAAAGTATAGTAATCTTTAAAAAATTTGAACTAAGGATTTTGAAGAATCTTCATGTTTTAGACAAACCTGAATTCTCAAAAAACCCAAATTTTTGGAAAATATCTGTCTATCTGCTACAAAGATAACCGAAAAACAATTAAAGCTTGACAAGTAAAATTTTGCATGCTGTTTTTACGATAAATTTAATTTTGAGTAAAATCTATTTAGATGAGACCCGTCTGTGCCTCTATTCGAATATAAGTTATCATAATAACTACAAAACAAAGAAACATATCCATAAAATTCAGCACACAGATTTTTACATCAACTACGCAGATAACTATCAATACTTGAAACCAAGAAAATAATGGATTGATCCTCTTTCGGTCTGTTCATTCAAAAATTGTTCAAACGAGCTAATTCAAAAACGCATTGATTTAAATATATCAAATTTGATGTGGGATTTAAGAACTACAAGTGCAAGTTATTGTCAAATTTTTATTCCAAACTGCTATCATTCAGGTTACACTGAAACGAAAGTTAGAAAAGAATGGCAGAAAAATTTATTGTCGAGGTAGCACAATGAAAAGAGCAGTATCCTTAAAGAACCATACTTGTTGAAGTTAAAGTTCATTAGCTCGTTCTTGGAGTAAAAAAAAATAACAGGGGGAATTTTAAATGAAGTTAACTTCACCAAACTTTGGATAACGACCTTTAAAACAAATTCGAACTCCAAAGTTTCAATACAAAAACTTGGCAAATCATCTTACATTGATTGTACTGCAGGTCAACCACATTGTGTGATATCTCTTCACTGCTCTCTTAAAGATCTTTAACGTACACGCATTATACAATTAGACTGCACCAAATTTTCATAGTAAGCACTGCCAAAAACAAATAACCTAACTTTTAAAGGTCAGGTTCGAATCCTGTTTATGGGTTGTTTCTTGAGATTATGGGTTAGAAGTGGAAAAAAAGAACACTAGGACTGGATCAAAAGGTTCAGATAAAATGGACAATGTCTAACTCAAACGATTGAGAAAAAAACGTGTTTAAAACACAAATTCGATTTCTGGATACTATTAAAGCATGCCAGAGATTAATGACAATGTTCGACTCGCTTAATAGACTGTAAATTCCCAGCAAAGGTTAATATTTCGTCCATAGTACTGGACATCGTCCTTTCTCTGACATAGCAAATTTTTTAGAGAGCAGGCAAAAAAGTATGGGCACTTTAGCCTATTTAGTTCTCAAACTCTTCAAAAAAATTGCTACGATAATTGAATGATTTAACCTCAACATTCTGACAAATCTTTAAGAGTTAATCTTCCTCTAAAAAATCGAGAATACTCCTTTATTTTATTTGCAAGTGAAAATAAGGCATCAAAACTGAAGGCATGGAGAAACGGATATGGCAAGTTCAACCTTAATCATCAATCAGTTCAGTTATCAATTTCTTTAAAACCAATGCATGATCGTCTCGTATAATAGTTTATTTATGATTCGCGAATCTCTTTCATCAATCGCGATCTAACAGCCTTGATTAAAACGGTGTAAGACATAGGTTCCCCCCCCTTGGGCGTTATTGCCACCAAGGGGGCAATAACGCCCTCTTGTGGGCATTTAAGGCTTTCAGGAGGCAGTAAAAGCCCCCCAAAATTAGGAGGGGTTGATATGGCACGTAGGGGCATGAAAAGATTAACTAAATATGGTTCACAATGACTTCAAGGAACGACTCCAGGACATTTTAAAAATGGATAAACCAGACTGGGTTTTGGATCTTTTTTCCAATGTCAACGCAGCAGGATCACCTCAGTTAGAAGAAGAACTAATAAAACTGATGACAAATGAGGATCTAAAAATTAAATTCAAGAATTTCGGCTGCAGAAGTCTGTTTCGCAACTACATTCAGGATTATGGTCAATTGTTCAACGACTTCTGATAGCATTCCCATCTTCATATTTAGAAGAACGTGGATTTAGTGCTGAGGCAACATTGGTGACGAAAAAGAGAAGTGGGCTCCATAATACTGAACGCGGCGACTTACGATTGTTTTTGAGTGAAATCGAGCCTGATATTATCAAGCTCCTTAAAACGCATCAAATTCAGTCTTCTCATTAGTCAAGTTAGAAATTCGATGTCTTTAAATTTTAATAAAGATACTTTTTAATATAATTAAGTATACGTTTTGATTGTTCTCTGAAAATGTAAATTTATTTATTTAGAAAGCAATAGTTTAATATGAATTACTTCGTATCATCAAAACCCCTGCCGGACCTTATAACAGGTAAGCTAAAACATTTTTAAATAAAGAAGAAATTCAGTAGCGTTTCAATTCCAACAATATTCTATCTATTAGTAATTCTTTTATATTTTATTCTTGTTTTCACCATGCATATGTACGCTCTTATTAATCTGGAGTGGGAGGGGTGTGGTATTGAAATATTCACTAGAAAAAGGGGCACCGGTTCAAAAAAGGTTGGGAACCTTTGGTCTAAGATAATGATTTTCGAAGCTTTTTAATTCATTCATTTCTTTTTGGTTTAAAATATTAGCGATAGCAAAAGAGATATATTTTGAGAATATTAGAGATAGATTGTATAACTTCTGATTCATATGACTCCAGTCTTAAGTAAACCTTTATAGACAGAAATAACAAAAATTATATTTCTTTACATTATTTAAAGCATTTTTCTATTTGAAATATATGTCTACAAAAATGAGAAATAAGCTACTTGATAACGATCTGAATAATTGCTTTGAATATCAAATTTAAGATATAATTGGTTTACCGAACAAACATTCGAATTCTTTTTTAGTTCTCTATATTATTTGATAAAATAAATACAAAGCATAATTCATTGTTCGCATATACTGGAAA
>JAPMOQ010027085.1:0-22704 GCA_026543055.1 Argiope trifasciata | reverse complement strand
CATTTATTCTTTATTCTTCTATACTTTATTTACTATACATTTATTCTATACATAAAAATTTCTAAAAATTTTCTATTCATAAAACTATTCTATACACAATGTATAAAAATATGCTATGCATTCTAATTAATCTTTCTTTTACGAATATTCCCAAGGAGCTTCTTCCACTAAATACGTAAAGTCAACGGGTTCGATTGTGGTGGTTGTATGGTGTAAAGCAGTAAGCAGGTCTCAATGTCAAACAACAGTGTTTATTAAAAAGAAGACAAGTATATACAGATGGCCGAGGCGTAACATAAAACACAGCGAACGAGCAGCAGCCTACAAGCAGTAATTGGTAGCAAACAACAATCACAGTACATACAACATCCAACAGAACTCAGCAGGAGGAGGGAATCCACGTAGCTAATCACTTAAATCTCTCCAAACGTCTGCTATTCGCCATATCTCTTTGCTTTAACTGTGCCCAAATGCTGACTTACTACTATGTAGATGACCGTTTCCCACAAGTTAATACGTAGAAAAATCTAATTTGTATTTTTGTTGCTTTTCTTTCCAATAAATGAAACCAAAATTTAATCTGCATTAAAAATTAAATTGTTAAAAATCTACATTTTAGATGTTAAAACCTTTGTATCTTTGTCCACTCCGTATAAACTACAGTAAAAATCGACAGTATATTGAAGATGGACATAAAATATCTGTGAAAGGTATGACAAAAAAAAAGTCAATCAACTACAAAACTTATTCCTGAAATACTCAAATACACGATAATCAAAACGAAATACTTCTCAGAGAAGACGTCCCATTCTTCAAATCAGCATTAATACCCACAATTACAGAACTCCTCAGAACTATTCGTGCAGGCTCGGAATCTCATTAAGATTTCACAGTCGAGATTCAAACCAAATAAGCCTTCACGCCAAAAGAAGCGAAGCTGCGGGATTAATGCCAGTCCATTTATCGGTCAAAGTGAAAATTAAAGCAATTAAAACTCTCCCCCTCGGCTTCAGGCTAGCGGAGCGAGACGCGATATTGTAATTAAGTCGCCGTCTAATTCCCGGGGAATCCAATTTCGATCCCGACTTGACCAGAAAAGAAACGGGGACACAATGGAAAGTGTCACCTGGAGCTCAAGAGAGAGAGAATCTCTATCTCGCAATGCTTTACTTTTTGAAATAAAACAAACACGGGGAATTTAATTAAAAGGCCGGATCAATGTTAAAAATGATATCTCTAAAGGGGATCTTCCGGTTTATTAACTTGGTTAGTGTTTGGGGAGCAAACGTTATGATCTGTATCGGTCTTTGCGATTCAAAAATCATTTCAATCATTTTTCTGTAATGATATTTATTTCAAAGGGGAAATTCAATCTGTTGCTGTTGTTGTTTCAGAATGGCACATTTTTGAAAGTACAGATAGAAAGACTGTGAACTCAAAATTTAATACTTATCTACACAATAGATGCCCAAATCTGTGTACAGAATTTTACTTAACTAGAAGTTGATAAAAATGTGCAATTTTCATGTAAAGACGTATACCAAATGTCAACCGTCAACCTCAAAGCTTTTTAGAACAATTTTAGTCGCAGGCAGGTGAATATTTCGCAAAAATGTGTTTTTCGAACCCATAGAGGTTAGGTCTTAAACTGATGATTTGTCAAAATTTGAAATTCGAATCTTTTGGCAATTAATATACTTAGTTGTTGTTTGTTGTTGTTGTTGCACTTGTCAGTGACAAGCCCGCAGATCGCTGTCCGCGATTTTAAGCTTAAAATATCGCCCCTTGTTGCCCCTTACGACTAAATCTGAAAAGGCTTGCCAACAGCTTAGTAGGGTAAGACATTGATAATCAACAAGAATCTCAGATTGAAGGGTCCTGTTTTCTGCTTATATCCTACACCTGCGTTATATAAAGTATAAGCGTCTTTAGCGACTGGCTGGTTAGTACGGAATTTTAAGTTTATTTTCAATTAAATCTTTTATAAATAATTTGGCACTCATAGTTCCCCTTCGAAAATTTGTTTGAGTATCAAATTGTGACAGAGATTAAAATAGCTGTTGTTGGGACTTATGGCACTTTACAAATCCGTTGGAAGTTATCTATCAGCGATTTAAGCCGAGTGAGCATATCCTTTTTTCAACAGAGCTAACTAGGGACAGGAGTACTACTTAGCTACTTCATGCTTCACATTCGCTTGCACAACCCCTTTCTACAGGGGACAGATCCACACTACTCACAAATAGGATACAGAATAACAACATGCCCGAATCGGAACTCGAACCCGGGACGTCCAGAACTCTAGGAAGGCATGCTATCCCTAAGCCAGGATTTGGTAACATCTTAACATCAGCCACTAGACACAAGCGATCGCTTTTATCGAATGGTTAAGTTACTGGACTTCAAACCCAAACATCACAGGTTCGATCCATGGCGGAATTCAACCAACACATTGGCACAATTCTGGCAATATCATCGCCACAAAGACGCTACCCCTACGCCATGAAATTCATTCTTCAGCATATATCATTTAAACAAAACTGGTAGAAAATTTAAACTAAAGGAGCTTATAAGTGCAAGAATTGTCTTATAAAAATGATGCAAGTCTGATCATTTGGTTGTCATCAATCAAGGTATCCGACTATCTTGGCGAATATCTCCTCCACATAGGCGAATTTTTTTAAATTGTTATTTCTTCTAGTTTAGACTTTACTCTTTCCGAAAAAATTTATATTTTATTAGGAAAAGGAAGATCGTACCTATCATCCGGGGTCACCTATTTTTCAGCTAAAATTTGTCTTTAACGATGATTTTCTCAACATTTTAATTTTCATTGAGGTCATGACCTGCTACTGCTTATTTTATCTTTAACAACATGAACCTAGTGAAACTGAATAAAAGCGTGCATAAAACAAGATTGCAGCATGCAGACGATTGTAGGGGGAAAAGAATTAAATTTTAAGTATAATAAAAATCAATTGTCACGAATTTCTAACATACAAATTCATAAACAACTGACAAAAAATTGATTCGAATTCAATATGGCACACATTATTATCCATCAGATTTTGCACCGAACATATAAATACCTCTATGCAACTAATGAAAATCCAAACTGTATTCCAAATATAACGTTTCTGGAACTTTCTCAACGAAAACAAAATTCAATTCCTCCTCATCAGATACCAAAAATAAAAAATAAGATGGCTCAAATGGAATTGCGCTCGTAAGAAAAATTTAAAATCCAATTCCGGTCTTCTTTCAAACTCAGCCAGGAAAGAAAACGCGTAAAAACGAAAAATTTTTCAAATTAAATTCACCAAAGCACTACTTCCAAAACCATCGCCAACAAATGGAACGCCGTTTAATTCGTGAAAACACCAAACGAATCAAAAATGCAATAAAAATCGGTGGAAGGTTCTCGTTGGAGGCAAAACCAATTAAAGACAAAGTGCTGTAGAAAGACTTTAATCAAACCTCATATGTTAATTACGGAAGAAAACCCCGGCACGAATTAGTTCCGCATCACTTGACCCTTGGAATGAAAAAAAGGACGAAAGAAACGGAGTTCTGTTCTTCTGGTAAAAGAATTCTCGGTTTTATTTTCTTTGCAGGTCTCAGCAACCCACGCAGGTCCCGTTGGACAAGCGATAGCAATCAAACAATACCTCGTTGGATTGTTACGGCCAGTGCACAGGTCCACTTCAAGGGAAAAAGTGGAAGTTGGTAAAACAAAAAAAGAAACTCCCTTGACACTGTTCTTTTCCTTCTAAAACGAGAGGTAAGGTGTTAAATTCTTTTGCTAAATTGGAAATGTCGGATACTCGGAATTTCTTTTGCGTTCTTTCTTACAAAGTCGCACGTGGAATATTCAGATTTTTTAAAAAACATACGTTTTTTAACGGAACAATTACAGCCAAAAACAGAGAAATTCCGTAATAAAGTTTACCACGAGCGGAAAAGAAAACCAAAAGATATTATCCATGTGTTGCGTATGAAGCTGTACCATGATCCGGTGAAGCAGACTGACATTGAAGATGGATGTAATTAAGATGTCGTTCTTCCGGAAAAGAAGGCAAAGGAAGTTTACAAAGGACATTTGACACGCTTCAGATCCAATATTTTTAATGCTTTATACTGTTGTACTGAAACATCTAAAACGCATCGTAATCGCATCATGCATATGGATATGGAGCAAATAAAGGGCAAGTAAGGGTCATCCTTGTGAATTGAGCTGCATTACTAATTATAATACCTTTCTGTTATAATAATAAAATGGTGTTTTACTTATGTAAAACAAATTATTTTACTTAAATACAAATAAAAAGACTTAAGAAATCCCCGTTATCCCATATTGTCGCAACAAATAAAGATTTTCAATTAGACATCCGTGTGTATATATATAAGTTAACTTAAACTAAATTAATTTCTTAATTCAATTTAGCCCATATTAACTTCATTGTAAAATATTCTCTTATTTCCTGATCCGATTCCATTTCTCTACTTAATTAATTCAAGAAATGCTTTGTAAAGTTCTTTAGTCAGTTATTCCTCCGGTGAGAGTGACTGGTAAAAGATGCTGACCTAAACAAATAGTTTTATAAAAATATGTCTGTGTCAATCCTACTTTGAAAGTCACATGTTCAGAAATGCCCACCAGAAAAAGTACTGTACTGTAAACAAGATTTTCCCTATCAAAATAAGCTATTTAAGGTAAGGGATAGAATGTTCCAGAACTTTCCCTCATTACTCGCTCTTACATTGTGTGTGTGTGTGTGTGTGTGTGTGTGTGTGTGTGTGTGTGTGTGTGTGTGTGTGTGTGTGTGTGTGTGTGATTTATTTTATGCATAGAATCTGACAAACCACTTTTCATTTACTTCCAATTGTGGAAGAATTTGTAAATTTGTTATTTTTTTTATGACAGCTGTTGTTTTTTTACATCAATATTTTCAAAATTCTTAAATAATAATCGGCTGATTAAGGAAAATTTCAATTCCGTATGAGAGATGACGACATGTAATGAATTTTAGAACTAATTTATTATATTATTATTAATTTTACTGAATTATAAATAATAGCAGAACGGGCCATAGCGGATGAGTGGTAAGGTCTTGCCCCAGGGACCGGATGGGTAAGGTTCAAAATCCGATACCATCGAAGAGACGTCGTGTGCCGATCTGATGCATGCGTCGGGGACAAATGTTCTTTCACTGATGTGATGAGAAAGTTTGGAGAAGCCAGGTGATAGCTCAAGTGTCGTCCTCTTCATCTACCCAAGCACAGTTATATTATGTTAGTACATTCTGTTATGCATTTGCCTAGTAACATGATGGAAAGGAGGTTATAGACGTTCACACCAGGGTCCTCCCAACGAAAACTCTATCAGCTGGCATGTCATGTCACCACGGTTATAAATTACCAAACAGTTCTAGAGTTGGTTTAAAAAGGAATGTTAATATAATTTAACTAATTATAACTAAAAGGTTGAAAAAATAAATTTTTTTTTTAATACAGTAATTGAAAAATATTTTTTTTAAAATGAAAGAAATCACTAAGTTCTGCCGAATAAAGTTTTTTTCAAAAAATAAATGCATCTTAATGAAATGGACATAAAAGCATTTGGTATTAAGTAAGAAATAATTAACGATAATATCAGCAACAAATACGGTTGTCTTGTGGTGAAATTAAATTTTTAATAGAAGATTTTTTTAATAATTTTTTAGATTTTTTTTTCCAAAAATTAAAAATAGTAATGGTAAATTGACAAAATTCGTATTCAAACTACAAAATTAAACTGAACTATCTTATAAATCCTTTTTCATTTGTGAATACTGAACACATTCAGAAACATAAACAATTTATTAAAAGTCTACTTAAGACTAAAAAAATTGGAATAAAAGACATTTTACTTCATTTACGAAGTATTCAGATTTCATTTAAATTTAAAAAATAATAGGCTGTTAACGTAATTTAACATTAAATGTATTCTTGCGTAATTTAACATTTAAATGCAAATTCCCGCAAAGCAATAAAATTACCCAAATTCTTGAAATCCAACACAGAGATGCTTTAAATATAAAGGTGCAATTAAAAAAAACATTAATACCGAAATTAAATAAAATTTAGTTCTCCATTTAATTCATTCGCTTTAAAGAAAAAGAAAACTAATTCTGAAATCAAAGCCTGTAATAAAGTCAGTAATTGCACTTTTACAAACGGCATGGGGAAAAAAATACTTTTCGGAATTTAAAAAAAATGATATTGAGGTGGGAGGAACTAAATAGCGTGAATACACAAATCTTAGTTTATATTTAACTAAAACTTAACGCACACCAAAGAAATCTTCAATTTTTTCACTAAAAAAAACATCATAGTAACTATGTGGCGGTAGTGGTGGCTGGAATTGTGCCTTAATTTGAATAATCCTGCGTATGTACAAAACCTTGCATTTATCCTTTGAAATAATTTTTGTTCAAATTACATCTGAAATAATCGTTGTTCAAAGTAGCAAATATAAAAGGCTTGCATTGTTTTCTCAGAAACTGTAGTTTAATTTGAATAATCCTGTAAATGTACGCAACCTTTGCAAACATCATCTGAAATAATCTTTGTTCCAATTCCCTCTGAAGTACTTTTTTGTTCGAAATAGACCAACAGAAAGCATTCCATAATTGCCTGAAAAGTAGTTTGATTTGAATAATCCTTCTTATGTCCGCAACCTTTGCAATCATCTGAAATAATTTCTGTTCAAATTATATCTTAAATCATCGTTGTTCAAAAAAGACCAATAGAACGTCTTCCATATTTTTCTAAGAAACCGTAGTTTAATTTATGTACACAGCCTTCAAACTCTATCCCTCAGCAAAACTCCCAAAACTAGCACTTCCAATGACAAAGCTATTCCAGAGTATTGATCCACTTCCGAATCAGTAAAATAAAACAGAATTCCATTCTCAGCCAAGAAAGTTTTGATCCCCCGTCCATACTTTTAAGCTTCCTTTTTGAGCGTCGGTGGAATTTGTTCCGAGATCTACGAGTATGAATTGCCGTCTGGGCGAAATTGTTGGCGACCACAAATCAAACTTTAATTAATACTGTTTATTGGACGAGAGAACTCGAAGACTGCCATTGGTCCACAGGGTTTAAATCCCTTAACCCTCAGCCAATTATTTCCGATCGCCCGCCAATGGAACTTCGGGATTCCTTCAAGCTTTATACCCCCAGATGGGGAAATGGGTAGGCTAAATTAAATTAGAACGAAGTGAGATTATTTCTTAAAAAGAAAGTAGTAAAGGAAATGCCCGAGAGCTAATAACTATAAGAATTCCTTCGGAATATAATATAAATTCGTTTATTAACTGAGGCTATCGAAGACGTACGAATTTGAAATGAGTCTATTTACAAGGGATTTGGTTGGGAAGATGCAAAAGTCTTAGAACAGCTTTGATTTCTCACAAACAAAACAAAGCGAAAATCTATCTAGTATATATTAGAAAGCTTTTGTATTATTGCTGATATGTGGCTAATTATTTTGATCATATTGCTGATATGTGGCTAATTATCCTGGTCTTATTGCTGATATGTGGCTAATTATTCTGATATTATTGCTGATATGTGGCTAATTAATCTGATATTATTGCTGATATGTGGCTAATATATATGTACCAGAAAATCGATGATTTTGATGCCTTTTTTATAAATTATGGAAGATGAAATTTCAAATAAATTCGCATTTTACGAATTGTTTTAATATGAATATAAAATAAATTCGTTTATTAACTGAGACTATCGAAGACGAACGAATTTGAAATGAGTCTATTTACAAGGGATTTTGTTGGGAAGATGCAAAAGTCTTAGAACAACTTTGATTTCTCACACACAAAACAAAGCGAAAATTTATCTAGTATACATTAGAAAGCTTTTGTATTATTGCTGATTAATCTGATGGCTAATTATTCTGAAATTATTGCTGATATGTGGCTAATCATTCTGATATTATTGCTGATATGTGCTAATACATATGTACCAGAAAATCAAATACGTCTTTTTGATGCCTTTTCTACCGAACTATAGAAGATGAAATTTCACATAAATTTGCATTTTACGACTTGTTTTAACATGAATATAAAATAAATTCGTTTTTTTTTTTTAACTCAGGCTATCGAAGCCGTGCGAATTTGAAATGAGTCTATTTACAAGGGATTTTGTTGGGACGATGCAAAAGTCTTAGAACAACTTTGATTTCTCACATACAAAACAACGCGAAAATCTATGTGGTATATTATAAAGCTATATGGTATATTATTTGGCTATATTATAAAGCTTTTGTATTATATTTTTGACGATTAATTGCTAATATGTGGTTAACACATATAAGGTCGGGAAAAAGAAATCCATGATTATTTTTACTTGAATTTCAAGACTTTTTTTAACATGTTTCGGATTGCCCAATTTTAGTCAAATGCGCATCGTTTTTGTTCTACAATTTTTTGTCATTTTAAAGATAGCTTCAAAATGCCTCTTTCACAGAGGTCTTGTTCCCTATTGACAAAAAAAATAAATTTGTAAACGATTTTTGCAATCTCCTCGTGATGCACATTTCTTATCACTAAGAAAGTTTTGCAATGCAAGGAAAATATGGTAATCGCTTGGTGCCAGGTTCGGACTGTATAGTGGATGCATCAAAACTTCTCCACTAAGTTCTCAGAGTTACTGGTGAGTCACTACAGACATGTATTGTTTAGCGTTGTCCTGATTGAACAGAACACTTCTTTTGTTGGCCAATTCTGGTCGTTTCTGGTCTATCGTTAGCTTCAAACGGTCCAGTTGTTTACAGTAGAGATCCGCATTTATCATTTGGCCAAATGGAATATTATAAAAAACAAACGATACCTTTCCAGTCCTACCACATGCAAATGCACCAAAAAATAGACGAAACCAAAATTGCACGTAATTAACTGTTACAGTATATACATATTGAGCCGTGGTGGCCCGGTGGTAAGGTCTCGGCTTCGGAACCGGAAGGTTTCAGGTTCGAGACTCGATTCCACCGAAGAACCGTCATGTGAAGGGGGTCCCTTGCACGTTAAATCTGGGAGGCCAAACGTCCTCCCGCAGGTGTGGAGAGGGGGGTGCCAGTTCATTTGTCGTCCTCGTCATCTGACCGTGATTCAAAATGACGAGGTCCGTCCCAAAATAGCCCTCGTGTTCCTTTAAAACGAGACGTTAATATAACTAAACTAAACATTACAGTAAAGGGACCATAAACATGATTTATAATTTCAGCCGCCCGGTTTGTATTTATCACTTTTATCAGAGAAAAAAATTGTTAAATGTAACGAATTTTCTCTTTGTTAACTTTTGTTAACAATTTTAAACCCTATAACTCACAACTGAATGGACCAAACAAACAAAAAAGCAAAAAAAAATTGAAACAAAATATTAACTTGTTAACGAGCATAAATCTGAAATTGTTTAATCAATACTTTTAGACATATCGATCACTACAGCCATCTACCGACAAAATAATGGATTTATTTTTCCCCATCCTAATTAGGGCCAGAAAATCGAATACGTTTTTTAGAAGCCTTTTGTACCCAAATACAGATGACGACATTTCACATATATTCGCATTTTAGAAATTGTTATAACAGGATAAATTTGACAAAAAAAAAAAAAAAATGATATAAAAAATATACATATTAGATTTTAAAACGGCAAACCAAATTCAATTTTCTAAATTGTTATTTGTTTGAATTACTGTCATTAGATGTATGCGAAAATACCGATCGACAGAAGATCAAACTATTGCATAAATCAAAGTTAGGGTTGTTGTTTTTTTTTTTGTCGCAAAAACCATATTTGATTATGCTGCGTACATAAATCTGGGACTGCATAAATCTGAAAAAAGTTCTCAACAACTATAATTACCCTTAAACACAAGATTTGAACAATAATGGTGCTAGATGTTTATACAAAAATGGTGAAATTAGAATTCCATCAAAATTTTGACGAAACTTGCATACGGAATTCCGTTTTCTGTTCTGTGTACAAGGAAAAAAGCAAATTCTAAATAAAAGTTGAAAAAAGGAATTATTGCAAACAATTTTACCATTAGATTTGTAAATGAAGGCCAGATTTTGGATAAAAACACATGATCAATAAAATAATAATAATTTTCTTATGAATGTGTATCTAATCACTTAAAACCGCACTGAATTAGATGAATTACATTGGGTAGGCTCTTTTGTTAATAAATTTATATATTTGTGTACATTTTTACACTTAAAATATATTCAATATTTTTTTCACTCTATGCAAAATCCCATAAGGAGTCATTTTATAAATAAGAAACTTTATATAGAAATTCTGGACAGATTTCGATAAAACACACATTATTTTAGGAGTAAATTTGAACTGTCTATAATTTGATATTTGCATATCTATGTACAAAAACAGAACAATTTCAAAAGAATGTTTTTTTGAAAATTATTATCGTCAAAAAATGTAGAAATTCATCGAATTTATTCAAATGAAATTTTTTCATGATAACAAACTTTATTTGTATACTTCTTGTGTGATATACAAAAAGATTAAGCAAATTAAAAAATAAATAATAAAAGCTATAAATTCGCAATAAAAATAGCAAAAATATTTCTGTGATATATTTAAGAAACTTTCTTACTCTTGAGAACTAACAAAACGGAAGAATCTGCCAACTGAAATTTACCACAACCGCATAATTCTTTACTGAAAAAGATTTAATACACTACAGTAATAGAAGGCCCCAAATGATTATTCGATAAAAATAGTCTGATTGCTCTGTCTTCGTACTTTAATAAATTTAATAATCCTTCATATTCTTGCGAATTCGGAGATTCATCTAACTTATTCAAATCAAATTTGTTCATGATAACAAACTTTATTTGTATACTTCTTGTCTGATATAGCAAAAAGATCAAACAAACTAGAAAACTCATAAAAGCTATAAATTCGCAATTAAAATGGCAAGAATATTTCAGTGATATTCTTAAGAAACTTCTACAAGAAGCAAAATGGAAGAATCTGCCTATTAAAATCTTCCACAAACCGCTCCATTCTCTATTCAAAAAGATTCCATGCACTCCAGTAATAGAAGACACCAAATGATAAAAGCAGCCTGATTGATCTGTCTTCGTACTTTAATAAAGATTCTCCTTCATAATCTTGCAAATTTGGAGATTCATCTAATTTATACAAATAAAATTTTTTCATGATAACAAACTTTCTTTATGTACTTCTTGAGTAATACAGCAAAAATATGAAGCAAACTAGAAAAAAATCATAAAAGCTATAAATTCTCAATTAAAATGGTAAGAATATTTCGGTAATATTCTTAAGAAACTCTCCTACTCTTGACAAGTACCAAAATGGAAGAATCTGCCTATTAAAATCCTCCACAAACCGTACCATTCTTTACTCAAAAAGATTCCATGCACTCCAGTAATAGAAGGCCCCAAATGACGATTCGATAAAAGCAGACAGACTGCTCTGTATCCGCACTTTAATAAAGATTCTCCTTTATGCTCTTGCGAATTCGGAGAAGAGGCCATCCCGAAGGAGAAATTGCATTCATGCATTTCATCTCCGCGCCATTCCGAGCACTCAAGAATGCCCGACTTTTATGACGAATTGCGCTTAAAAGAACCGCATGGAAAGAAGAAGTTGAGTTTTCATTACCAACTGAATGTTAATGCGTTCATACATAAATGCTGAGCGCCGAATTTTAATTCCAGATTTAAAAATTATTGGTCAAAATTGTCTCTTTATACTCTGCAATGCAGTTTCAGGTAGATTCCTACATTGAGACTAACCTTTGCAATTTTTCTCATGACAAGAAAAAATTTTAGTTTTAGTCATGGTCCCTATAACCCAAAATTACATTGTTGTATAGGGGCCGCAGTGGCCTAGTGGTAAGGTCTCGGCTTCGGAACAGGAGGGTTTCAGGTTCGAGACTCGATTCCACCGAAGAACCGTCGTGTGAGAGGGTCTCTTGCACGTTAAATCTGTTAGGCCAAACGTCCTCCCGCTGGTGTGGCGTGGTGTGGAAAGGGGGTGTCAGTTCAGGTGTCGTCCTCGTCATCTGACCGTGATTCAAAATGACGAGGTCCGTCCGAAAATAGCCCTCGTGTTGTTTTGAAACGGGACGTTAATATAACAAAAACTAAACAACATTGTTGTGTGTATATATATATATATATATATATATATATATATATATAACTGTCAATACCAGCACGTCGTATTGCTAGCAATACCATCCAAGTTAAAAAAAATAGCTTTAAAGTTAAGTCTAGCCTCCACCCGATATGACATGGGCATGTTATGCAACATAAAAAATACATCAAGAAATTTCAAAAATCGCTACAAAGCAATTTTTTATGGTACACATTAAGGAAAAATTTAGACTGTTAAATAGATAAAAATGATATGTCCATTAGTCAAACAAACCACTAAAAACAGAGTTTACTTCGCTCAATAGAAGTACTCCTTCCCTAAGTTCATTATTTTTCTTACATTCAAAACCTAACGTTTCTTCCCTCTACATTTTCTTTACAGCACAACAAACGAAGCTTTTTTTGGCATTTAATAGTTTCGGCTAAGGTTGGATTTCCTTCTTTTGGGCATAATGAGATTTGAATCGCTGTTTGAAATCAGACGTAAACAAAGATATGTATCACATATGCATACTACAGCTCTTAATTTTTGCACATGCGTGGAATAATTAAAATCGCGATCATAAAACTCCCTTTATTATTTTGATGTGACTTCATTGTACTAAAACCTTACCCAATAAATGCTCTACAATGGTATAAATAACTTCATTATCCGTTTATTATTTCTCGATTTTTTGGGGTTCAAATAAACAGACGCTTCCAGTAGACATTTTAAACTATATATACACGAGTATAACGCTTTTCTCGGGTTATCTTGTGAAATAACTAGAGTAATTTTATTCCGATTTTAATTAGTTTGAAATATGTTGTTAGATATATAAAAAACTCGGGAGAGCCCATCTAGCTCCAAAAGGGGTGGAAATGTTGGGGCGTTGAAATTTTCATTTCGCTACATACACTGAAGTGACAAAAGTCATGGGATAGCAATATGCAAATATACAGATAGCAGTAGTATCGCAGCGAAAACGTATAAATGCGCAGTTCGTTTTCCAGAGCTTTCATTTGTGTTCAAGTTATTCATGTGAACAGGTTTTTCGTGATTTATGGCGGCACGACGAGAATTAACCGACTTTGAACGTGGAATGTTAGTTGGAGCTAGACGCATGGGTCATTCCATTGCGGATATCGTTAGTGAATTCAACATTCCGAGATCCACAGTATCAAGGGTGTGCCGAGAGTATGAAATTTCAGGCATTACATCCCATCATGGGCAGCGCAGTGGGCGACCACCTGCAGTAAACGACCGAGACCGCCGACGTCTGTGTAGAATGGTCAATGTTAATAGACACGTAACACTTCGTCAAATAACTACAGGAATCAATGTGGGACGTACGAGGGACGTGTCCGATAGGACTGTGCGGCGAAATTTGTCTTCCTTGGGCTATGACAGCAGAAGACCGACTCGAGTGCCTTTACTAACAGCATGACATCGCCTGCAGCGACTCTCCTGGGCTCGTGAGCATATAGACTGGTCCCTAGACCAGTGGAAAACCGTGGCGTGGTCAGATGAGTCCTGATTTCAGTTGTTACGAACTGATGGTAGAGTTCGAGTGTGGCGCAGACCCCACGAAGCCATGGACCCAAACTGTCAGCAAGGCATTGTTCAAGCTGGTGGTGGCTATATAATGGTGTGGGCTGTTTTTACATGGCATGGACTTGGTCCTTTTGTGCAACTGAACCGATCATTGACTGGAAATGGTTATGTTCAGCTGCTTGCAGATCACTTGCAGCCATTCATGGACTTCACGTACCCACACATCGATGGGATTTTTATGGATGACAATGCGCCATGTCACCGGGCCAGAACTGTTCGCGATTGGTTTGAAGAACATTCCGGACAATTCCAGCGCATGATCTGGCCACCTAGATCGCCCGATATGAATCCCATCGAGCATTTATGGGACATCATCGAAAGGTCCGTCCGTGCCCAAACTCCTGCACCATCCACACTTTCACAATTATGGACGTCTATACAGACAGCATGGCTCAATATTCCTGCAGAGGACTTCCAACGACTGGTGTACTGCATGACACGTCGAGTTGTTGCACTTCGCCGGGCAAAAGGAAGACCGACACGATATTAACAGTCATCCCATGACTTTTGTCACTTCAGTGTATTTCTTAATATTGAAAATAGAAAAATATATCCAGGTATCCAAATTAGAGCCCTATTACGAAGAATGACTTTTGCATTTGAAGGTTTTCGCTAACTGCAATGTCTTAGAAGTTAGGGGCTGAAAAGTTATTTTCAAGCCCTATTGAGTATTTTTAACATCAACAATTTATGTTGCCAGATAGGATCTCAACCACAAATACCGCCAATGTTGCTGTAGCGGCGGTCCGGTTATTCAGTGTTTCGTGGTGTATCCGTTTGCCTTTGTGTCGGGTCGGAGGTCAGTAGTAGGACTTAACATTTGACAGAATCCGGGGACGACTAACACATTTTATAGAGTCTCATAAAGTTGCAGAACGAAATGACTTCATACACTTGGAAAATGTGTGGCACTTTGTGAAAATAATGCTCTTTACTGTATGTCGCATCAAAAATTTTTATTTTTATGTGGAACTTTAGGGAAATATTCACAAAGGGTCTGCCTGCTTGCTCGTATCTATGGTTGTTTCAAATCAGTTGTTTCCCCCGAGATTTACTTTTGAAATATGCATTTTTTTTATATTTCTTCCGATAATAAAGACCACCCTCTTCACAAAATTGAATCGACCATCATGAAAGGGATTCACATTGAATGAATTTGTAGAGTTCATCTCAGCGCTGCTCATTTACGGTGTATTCCCAAGAGCTGACAGCTTTCTCCGTTCCCTGGTGGAAAAAATGAAAAGTTGCCACGTTAATATCCTCCCCTGTTGGGAATTTCTGGCACTCACTTCCATGTTTTTTTGTTTGTTTGTTTGTTCTATTGCTTTTTAATATTTCCCTTTTTGAAAATATCTGAATTTGTTTCAAAAAACAGTTCCATTAATTGGAATGTTTTTTCCCCCTAACAGGGATGAATTTTAATCTTGATACATAATTTTTTTTTAGCGGATTGCGTTTCTGTTAGTGTTTGATTTGTATTTCAGTTTTTTGCATTTTTTTTTTCAACTTTCCCGGAGGGAAGGACAATTGCGTTTTGAAAAAGCTAATAACTATTTCATTTAAGTTATATTTCAGCATTCTCGTAAAATCTATAAATTGGTAATGTGTGTTCAAATATGTTTACGAAAATCTATAAATATTTAAATAAATATCTAATTTAATACTTTATTGCTGTTATGAATCTGTAATGTTACATCCCAGAGCATTTAGGCCCAAAACAAACGGTGGTGGCGAAAACCTTGACAATCATTTTGCGATGAATGAGGGGACAAAAATGAATGCTCAGTTCATTAATTTATTGCTGTTATGAATCTGTAATATGACTTCCAAGAGCATTTAGTCTCCCAGTAAAGAAAAGAGTTTTGTAAATATTTTAAAAATGCCAAATACAGTCAGGCTAAAAACAAATGGTCGTGGCGAAGAGCGTGGCAATCATCTGGCGAGGAACGAGGCGACAAAAATGAATGTTTTAGAAAATACAAGAATTAGGCTGATATCTTTATTAAAACATAGTTTCGGAGATCTAGATATTTCAGTGTTCTGGCTGTAAGGCAAATATAAACAGACAAGTTAAAACTAATTGTTTCTTTGGAGTGTTATGTTTAGTTAAAATCGGGACGATATTCCGCTATTATTTAAATAAGGATTTGATGCTTACATATGAGTTGTTGGTACATAAGTGATGCTCTCTGTGAGCGTTGCTGTTATATTTATTAATTGTTTTTCGCATATCCTTACGAAATAAAACGTAGTTGTCCATTTTGAGTTTGTTGGACCTTCTCACTTTAAATCTAATAGAATTTTTCGTAGCAATATATACGAATTATAATTCAAAATATTTAAATTCATTTCAAAAATTCTTGGTAGTCTCGCAATAATAATTCTTACTCCACGACAGCAAAAATAATTAGATTCCAATGCATATTCCATTGCAATTCCCAACCAATGACACATTTTTCAATTCTAGAAATAATTGAATTCTTTAAATTCCTCTATCTCGATCACCACAACCTAAAAAAATCTCATCAGAAACGAAAATTACACAAATATTAATAGAAAGATGCATACTTTCATTTCCAAAAACAAGTATATCATATCATTTGTCACAGACTACTTATGAGTTAGCAATAAGCAAAGTAAGAAACGAATACAAATAGATGATATTACACCAAAAGAATAATATATATAGAGCAAAAAATGGCATTTCCTAATGATACAGGTACACACACCTGACTATCTCTTCCTGAAATATCTCTTCTCGCTTTGTTTGCCAAATTCGTGGGTAAGGAGATATATACGATAGAAAGATGATATAGAAGAAAAACACAAAAAGAAGACCCCCTCCTTAATTTGTGAGCCGTCACCCACTTCACACGCAATGGGTGAAAGATAACAAATTTCCCCTCTACAAACACTGCGTTGGGGGAAAATAAGCACCTCTTGGAATGTATACCCACAGTAGAAATAAATACAATTAATCCCGAGGAGGGGAAATTTCGATCGCATTTCTCCCACCAGAAGAGTATTCGGATCCAAGGCATTCTTAGGAATCCCGAACGCATAAAATTGTGGTTAATGAAAGAGTAATGTTTGTTTTGAGATCTAATTGTACGGTTGGATTTAAATAAAAGAAATTGAAAACTTGTATGTTTTTTTTTCTTTTGAAATATGGATAATTATGGTAGTTATTATTTCTTTCGTAAATTTTTAAATATTTTTTTTTTTCTAATTCGAGGAAATTCGATCGTGTTTTCGTGAGAATAACAGCAAGTAAAAATAAATAAACTTTCATATAATCTTTTTAGTATTTTGATCCAATCGATACTCATTAAAATATAATATTAATTTTATTTTCAAATGATTCATTAGAAAAGTACAATTTGATAATCTTCGGGAATTTCGTTGGGTTTAGTATTTACAGACAGACTTTAAAAAAAACACAAAAAAAGTTTTTTTTTGGGGGGGGGGAGATGAGGGAGAAACAGCTAATTATGCATATCAATTAAAGAAACAGTGAAAAACATTTTAAAAGGAAATAATAAGTAAAATTATTTTGATCATTGTATCAGTAACCATCAATACGGCGAAAAACGATGAACCACCTTAAAATTATTAAATCTCATAATTGTAAGTAAAGAGATATTAAAAGGTATTTAGTACACATACTATACAAAAAAAACTTTAATATATCAATTTCATTATGTTATATAACTAGCTTTAAATAATAGCCAAACAATTATAATTTAAACATATACACACTTGCATCAGTGATGGATCTATATAAAAGATATGGTCTATATAGAAGAAGAGATGGATCTATATAGAAGAAGATATGGTCTATATAGTAGATGAAGAGATGGATTTATATAGAAGAAGATACGGTCTACATAGTAGAAGCATTCCCTTCAATTAAAAACTCTGAGACAACATTTTAAAATTTAAATACATTAGCTGTCGCCCCAAATGGAGATAATTGCAGGATAAACTAAAGAAAAGAAGAAAGTAAAGTTTCAAGAAGCAGACAAATAGAAAGCAGAAATAAAAATTCTTCCGAAATTCCTTCCTTAAAGTTGTCTAAAGCATCGCACGGTAATGAAAAATTTCGAAAAATGATTTTTACACTTTAGGACGTTTTCGGTAATGGCGAGATTTTCCGGTTGAATTTTCTGAGACAGCAGGTGTGAAAGAAACCGGCTATTATTCATCAAAAGGTGGCGTCTTGCATACGGAAATTTGACAAATGACCGTCATTGAGAGCTGCATTGTCTGCGTTCGCGTTCTGAAAGCGTCTTCACGGGCAAATGGCGATATATAAACGTAATTCAAATGTAAAGAAGACAAACATCTAAATAGGAATATGTTTAACAACTGAAAGGAGTGTTTTCCCAACAATTTCCTCTCACTCAAAAATAAAATGGTGTTAGCTGCAATTTTCTCTTCAAATACAGTCAAGAAAAGAAGTAAATGTTTTGGGGATTTTTCCTCAACCTACAGGTTTAGTTTAGTTAATGTCCCGTTTTGAAGCAAAACTAGGGCTATTTTGGGACGCACCTCGTCATTTTGAGCTATGGTCAGAAGACGAGGACGACACCTGAGCTGGCACTCCCCTCTACATACAACACCATCGGGAAGACGTTTTGGTCTGACAGATTTAACGTACAAGATACCCCCTTACACAACGGTTCTTCGGCGGAATCGAGTCTCGAACCTGCAGCCCTCCGGTTCCGAAACTGAGACCTTACCACCGAGCCACTGCGGCTCTCAACCTACAGGTTTCTAACCTGATGTCTCCTTGTGACGAATTGTATTGTGGCGCCAAAGTTGCAGATTTAATTCCGCCAAGGATTGAAATCGTGATATTACAATTTGCAACCGTATAACATATCCGCTAGACAAAAGTGATCACTAATGTCCAATGCCTGTTACTGGCTTATTAAGATACCACCACGATACTCCCCCAACATTGAGTCTGAGAAGAGACGAACGATTTTAAAGTGCCAAGCATTACGGCAACGAGGAGCATGTTTCGGTACCGCCAAGCGTTATGGCGAGTGAAGAGTGTTCACTGTCCGAGGTCACAACAGTGGCAAGTTTTATTTCTGGTGTCACGCCAATGTGGATATTGAATTCCATCAATGATCACGCTCGCGATCTTGCAACTTGCAGCCGCGTAACACATCCGCTGAACAAAGGTGATCACCAATGCCCTGTGGCTGTTGCTGGCTTATTAAGATGTAACCACACCTATACTATTGGACACAATCTTTTTAGTTAGAGATATGCGAAAGTAATATTCTAAATATGGGAAAATACAAGGGATCAAAATTATAAACAAAAAAAAATTTCAGAGTTTTGTTTCTTGAAGTTCATGTAAAAAGTGGAAACTATGGTAGTCTTAACAGAAATGTAAATAACAAGAAAAAGAATACCAAGCAATTATCAATAATAAGTAAAATATTTGGATTTGTGATCACATCTTAATAAACCAGTAACTACCACTAAGCATCAGTGGTCACTTTTATATAGTGGATAAGTTCCTCGGCTGCAAATAGGAAGATCGCGAGTTTGATCCTTGGCGGAATTCAACCTGCATATTGGCACAATTTCAGCCGTCACACTACGCCAAAGTATTTTTTTTTCTGTTATCACGACACCATTCACCGGAAAGCTAAGAAACTTGTGAAGAATTTTCACCAACAACTACGCTGTTTCCAAATACTGTTAATAATATAACGTAATCTAAATAGATAAAAATTGGCACCAAACCTTGACACGTTATTGCTAGTTCCAAGAAAGTACGAAAATATTCATCGCCAAGTTAAAATACTGGCACAAGTTGTTGCCAAGCCCAATGTGATTATCAAATATCACATGCTTTGTGTTTAATACACCCTTAACCCCTTATTATACCCTAAAGGGGTTTGTGACAAAATTTTACTTAAATGTAGGCGAAAATAATGTTTTGAATACGAGAAAATACAGAATAAAAAGGATTAAAATGAAACGCAAGATGTTTTAAAAAATTGTTCCTTGAAATTCACGGGGAAAAAATGGAAGCAATGCAAATTTCAATTTTATTTTACAGAAGCTTAAGCACCAGAAAAAGAATTCAAAGAATTAATAAATAACAATAAATACTAAAATACTTGGTCTTATGTAAGCATGTCACCAGTCACCGCCAAATTAAGATATTGGCGCCAATTTTCATTTATTATTATACTGTCGCCAAATTCTGAGTATAGTATATCAACGTAGCCTAAATAGTAGACAAAAACTGCCACCAGACCCTGATTCATTATTGCTGATGGTCCAAAGGAAGCACGGAATCATTTATCACCAAGTTAAAACATATTCACTAGTTACTGCCAAATCCAACGTAATCAAATATTGGCGACAATCCAGCAAAGTAATACACTAATAGCAAAACTTGATAATTGAATATTGACAACAGAACTTGGCGCATTAGCGTTGCTGCAGTGCTAATGGAAAAGTTCCATCTATTTAATACCATTAACTATTAAAGAAAGTCCTGAAAGTATAAATTCATTAATGCATAACTTAATAAAAAATAAAATCATAGTGATCTTGATGTAGCTCCAGACATGCAATCATATCTACAATCATTTTAACTTAATTTTATGAAACTTGATTTCATAAAACAAGAGCAAATCATGCAATGAAACTGTTTTCCCACTTGAAAAGTTGTTGTCGAGAAAAGTAATTGTAAATATACATCTTAGATCTTTATTTGTTAAGACGAAGAATTAATCCTAATATAACCAGCAGGTTTGATTTCTCCCAAATACCTTTTATGACACTAGCGAACAAAACTTTCGAAATATTAACTTTTGGCTTAAATTTAATTTTTTTAATGAATCTATCATGTCATCATTGGCGAATGTTTTAACGATTAATATACATATAGATTGGTAAAGTGTGCTCAAATACGCTTAGAAAATCGGCAAATGCAATGTAATAGTAGTTCAGTATTTGATTGTTATTACGAATTTACAAAATTACTTCCCAATGCAGTTAGTCTCATAATAAAGAAGAAAGTTTTAAAAAGTTTTTTAAGAAGCCAAACGGATGTTGTTGACAGATTTTACTCGAAATTTATAAAATAATTGCGAAGTTGGTGCAAAGACTATATACGAAAATCTATTTTATTATTTTCAATTAATTATTTTTCTATTAATTTATTTTCTAGCTTAACTCAAAGTGATTTTTTTAGTTATCTTTGTTACAGATAGATAGACGAACATTTTCCAAAAATGTGTTTTTCGAATTCAGGAGCGGATATTCGTAAAATTATCGAGGATTATTATATATATATTTTTTGCTGATTACGATACTTTCTCTGTGGTATACGAAACAGTAAAAATAGAATAAAATGCAAAATCAAAATGAATATAATGGTATAAAAAAATAATGGTTTTGGACCATCTAAATCAAAATCAATCAAGTTTTAAAATATTTTTTTCTCGTGAAAAACCAGTTTACACCGGTTTTAAATAATAACGTGACTATCAGATTAAGCATGCATTGGTATTCAAAAAAACCCTGGTGTGTTTTTTATCCCGACTCAAAATCGTTCCAGCTCCAAAACTTTTTTCGCTAGATAAAGTATTTCCTTTTTTTATCAAAAATTATCATACTACATAAATTTTGGAACTGCATCTCAGTGTTTAGCGCTCCTTTACACTTTTCTTCCTTTGTGCTTCTCCGGCCGATAATTCTTACAAAAATGACCTTTATTGGCCAGACAGGAGAATCAGGTGCATAGATATTCGCGACAGGTTGTAACTTTTTTGGAGATAGGTCTTTAAATGGAGATATAAGTCTTTCATCTAATAACTTCAAAGATGTTAAACTGATGCCCTAGAATCTATAAATCGCCAATTTTCTGCTCACCCATTTTAAAGTTTCAAAAACTACAACCAAAACAACATCATGTTCTCACATAATGAGAATGCAGTTTCTGAACTGTTATCGGAATTTTCACCGTTTACCATAACTAGAGAATGCACATTTCAATTTTTGTTTTTAAAATAATTTTTAAACACCTATATTAGATTAAGGTATCCGACTACGTTAAAAACACATTTTACAGACCACAATAGGAATTTTTTTTTAATTGTTATTTTTTGTAGTTCAAGCTTTTCTTTATCCAAAACAGTTTGTTTTTTTCTTAAGAAAAGGAAGGCCTGATCAATCATCCAAGGGCACATATTTTTCAACTAAAATTTGTCTTTCACTACAGTTTTCTCAAAATGTCAATTTTCATAAAAATTCTGCACCGTTAAAATGAGATCTAAAAAACTAATAGAGGTATTTACGTAAAACTTTCAGCGCGTGTATTAAGTAATATGGGCAAGAAAATGAACTAAAAGTTTTATTGCTCGTGAAATACTTTTTCATTTATGGGTGTTTTCAAAAAAAATATTTTGTGAATTTATGGAAAAAATGCATATACACGAATATATTTCTACCCATAACTTTTTATCATCTTAATATTTCACTCAGATGTTGGTTCATTTCATTCATCACTACATTTAATAACTTGTGCTCAAAGAAAAATAGGATTGCTGCATTACCATTTTGTCTATAGTTTTAATCGCTTTGATTAAATTTCATAAAAATTTACAATTTTTTCTATTTCACAAATTATATTATATTTTTAAATAATATTATTAGTATTTATAATGTTTATATTTGACAATACATGTAAAAACCAATACATAATACATAAATAGGTTTTATAAAATCTAATTTTTCAAAAAAAATCCTTCAAATGCAGTCGGATACCTTAATTTAAAAATAAATTATCATGCATTTCGTCCCGGCTAAAAAAGCAACAAAACAGTCAAAAATCCTTCAAATGTAGTCGGATACTTT
>JAPMOQ010027057.1:0-12340 GCA_026543055.1 Argiope trifasciata | reverse complement strand
AAATGTTGAAATTTAAGGAAATGTGCTATTTTGAATGTTAAAAGCATTAATAGATGAATGATCCCATTTTTATTTATAAAATATTTCTGAATTACTTTGAATAAATGGAGCTTTCATTGAACTCCCTTTCTTCTCCCCCAAAAAAGTACAGCATGAAATTGAAATCAATGCTTATTTGGGGGCGTTGGATGACTGAATGTAGGCAGATGATAGAAAACTAAAAAGGATTTGCCTAATGGGAATTAAAGTAGTTAGTCGTATGAATAGGAAATTCATTGATTTTATAAAAAGATAATGAATTATATTCATAGAAATATTTTTAATGGTGATAAAGATTTACAAATACTAGACCAACTTAAATCTTAATTTTATACATATTTTATTTATTATTATTACGTATATTTTCCCAATTTAACACATGATAAACTCCTTTTAGGATCAGAAGCTAGCCGATGTGAGCTTCAAAATAGCCACAGTAACAATTTGGTTCAACTTTAAAAAATTAAGAAAAAAATTAATTTACTCTTATAACGATAGCCTATTGATTTTTCAAAGAACACTTTACAATACACCTTTATGATTTCTTATCATCCGTTCTTTATATAATAAATATTACTGTTTCGAAAAGTTTGTATCTGTTTAATTAATATAAACAATGTAAATGAATTGACTTTACTTAGAACTAAACATTCTTATATTTATCCAATATATCGAACACTTGCCGATCAATAATTAAAGATAGTTCACTAATGTATTTTAATTTATTTTTTCTACTTTATAAGGGATATGCAATGAGAAATTATCCAACAATTTTATTAAAATAGTCAATATTTACGCTCTAGAATTAATATTGAATAGAGTAGGTTGCAATAAATAGATAGCAAAAAATAGAAAAATTTCAATAATTAAGCTTTAGAATTTTCAAGCACAAAATCAGGGAGCAAATGATATTAGACAATATTTGTATTTTATTCTTTAATTACGTATCTGAAAACTCGAAATCTTGCGTCTATTCTAATTTATATATGGTATGTGACAAGTTGCAGCTTTATGAGAGGTTGCAAAGATGCATGCAATATACGTAAAATTAGGCCACAATATGCGTTTCCTCAAGAATACAGAACTGTGACAAATATGTAATGGTGCTTCCCAGCATATTTAATTATAAGGTGCGAAGCAACACTGTAGATATATACTGAAGTGACAAAAGTCATGGGATAGCAATATGCAAATATACAGATGGCAGTAGTATCGTAGCGAAAAAGTATAAATGCGCAGTTCGTTTTCCAGAGCTTTCATTTGTGTTCAAGTTATTCATGTGAACAGGTTTTTCGGGATTTATTGTGGCACGACGAGAATTAACAGACTTTGAACGTGGAATGTTAGTTGGAGCTAGACGCATGGGTCATTCCATTGCGGATATCGTTAGTGAATTCAACATTCCGAGATCCAAGGTATCAAGAGTGTGCCGAGAGTATGAAATTTCAGGCATCCCATCCCATTATGGACAGCGCAGTGGGTGACCACCTGCACTTAACGACCGAGACCGCCGACGTCTGTGTAGAATGGTCAATGTTAATATATACGCAACAATTCGTCAAATAACTGCAGGAATCAATGTGGGACGTACAAGGGACGTGTCCAATAGGACTGTGCGGCGAAATTTGTCTTCCTTGGGCTATGACAGCCGAAGACCGACTCGAGTGCCTTTACTGACACCACGACATCGCCTGCAGCGACTCTCCTGGGCTCGTGAGCATATCGACTAGTCCCTAGACCAGTGGAAAACCGTGGCGTGGTCAGATGAGTCACGATTTCAGTTGTTACGAGCTGATGGTAGAGTTCGAGTGTGGCGCAAACCCCACGAAGCCATGGACCCAAACTGTCAGCAAGGCACTGTTTAAGCTGGCGGTGGATGCATAATGGTGTGGGCTGTTTTTACATGGCATGGACTCGGTCCTCTGGTGCAACTGAACCGATCATTGACTGGAAATGGTTATGTTCAGCTGCTTGCAGATCACTTGCAGCCATTCATGGACTTCACGTATCCACACAACGATGGGATTTTTATGAATGACAATGCGCCATGTCACCGGGCCAGAACTGTTCGTGATTGGTTTGAAGAACATTCCGGACAATTCCAGAGCATGATCTGGCCACCTAGATCGCCCGATATGAATCCCATCAAGCATTTATGAGACATCATCGAAAGGTCCGTTCGTGCCCAAACTCTTGCACCATCCACACTTTCACAATTATGGACGTTTATACAGACAGCATGGCTCAATATTCCTGCAGAAGACTTCCAATGACTTGTGGACTCCATGACACGTCGAGTTGTTTCACTTCGCCGGGCAAAAGGAGGACCGACACGATATTAACAATCATTCCGTGACTTTTGTCATTTCAGTGTATATATATATATATGTGTGTGTGTGTGTGTGTGTGTGTGTGTATGTATTAGTGTATGTGTCTATGCATGTGGTGTGTGTAAAAGAGATAAGAACCAATTATATAAAAGGTAAAACAAAATTTTTCGCTGTCAATAGTTACAATAATATTCTATCAAAATCCCAAACAGAAAAATAAATAATCTTAAAAATCATTAATTCTCTAATGCAAAAAAAAAAACCATTTTTTTTTTTCATACAGAATCAATAGCATATTTAACACAAGTATTAAACTAACAAAATGGAAACAAAAAAGTTATGAATGCTTAACAAATATATGTATTTATCATATTTGGTCGTACCAAGAGACTAAGTGATAAAAAAAGGTGTTTATTATAAAAATAGGAATCAAAAAATGTATTTCGTAGGGGTTCAAGAAACTAGAAATGCTATACCATTTAGAAACACATTATTATTCATTCTTGAAGAATTGTATGTTTCTACGCCATTTCTCTGAAAAATAAACGTCTCTGAAGAAAATACTGTCATTTCCATTCTATTATTACTTTAAGGAATGTAAAATCATCCTTAATTGCATTAAATGCAGTGACGGTACCTTAACTCGGAAATAACGCGAGAAAAATTTAAATATAAGCGTTGAGCACAAAAGCAAACCATTCTGTCGTCTCATTAGCATACTCTTGCATTTTTAAAATTTTATTCGAAACTATCTCTATTGTCTTATTGTCTGTTATGCATAATGCACTGAAGACAGAATACGCAATTGCAACAAAATAGAATAAATGATTAAAGTTGGTGCATTCTATGTTAAGGCCCTGTTCATGAACTTTTATTGTTTAAGAAAATACAAACTAATAGTAACATTTTTTAATTAATTTAATTGTCTTAGTAAAAAGTGAAATTTATATCAAAATTAAAATTTAAGGAAATTAAAACATAAATCATTAATATTCTACGAGTGATTATTAGAATAATGAAAACACCGGAGAGTCAAAGTGACTTTTAAGAATTCGCTTCATTAACATTCAAATATAATCGCAGTTAGTTTTTTAATATAAAAATAAATACTACGTAATTATGAGAAGGCTTTAGTGAAGATATATATGTCTTGGATTTTTGTATGGATTTAGGCCTTAAGTAAAAAGAACCGTCGATAGATAAGTAGAAGACGATTATATTGTCACAAACTCCTCCTATTTTGGAACTTTGGAATAAGACAGCAGCTCCACCCTACTTCAATTGATACCGAGACCTGCTAAGGAAAGCATGAACAGATGGTCTTCGGATTAAATTGAAACTAAATTTCAAAAACCTTCTGATTCTAAATGTTATTTGTGTAAGTGACGTGATAGTAAATGTTCCGTCTCCATAATTATGGATAATTTGTGTGAACGTGAAATTATTACTCAACTATAATGGTGGTCCTGGAATATGATAAGGTAAGGCTAGTTACCTTATTTCAATTATTTTTCTTCATTTTATTACTGACAAAATGATATATAATACAGCAAAGCTCTCACCCTTTTCCCGCAATAGGAGTGATATATATTTGCAGGCACAAGCATATGATCGTTACACCTGCACAAGCATACGTAGTGATAGTTTCCTTCCAACTGAATATCATGTAAGATCTGTCATGATATGGTTAAAAATGCTCAGGTTTCCTTCTGACCTAAATGTTACGCTGAAAGGAAGGATCCTTGGGTATCGGTAAATGGAGTTTTTAACTAGCCAGTTCATTCAATGATGCAAACTTAGTTTCCTGTAGGAGATGTGATTTTCTAGGATAATAATGTTTCTATTAATGCAGTCAGACGTGTCTAATCGTGCTTTCATGTTCATACTAGTGTTCTAATGCAGTGCAACATCTATTGGGCTGTACAGACCTTCTACTTAAAAAATAAAGAAACCGTCATTATCTAATTTATACCACTCCATTAGGAATCGATATCCTCCACAGGTATCTCTTCCGGTTTAGTTTACTTTAGTTAGATATATAACCATCCCTTTTTTAAGCAATACTAGAGATTTTATGAAACAGACCTCGTAATTTTGAACTGATGTCAGATGATAAGGACGGCACCTAAATTTATACCACCCCCTTCATCCAAACTTCCAAACAATATCTATCAAGGATCTTTCACAATATACCCGTGAAGAATGGTACAATACTGCTCTAAACTCTATTCAGTATTGTATAATTCAATTCCTAAAGGACTCCAAGTTGTGTTATAAGCCAAGAGACGACCTACGACCTACTAATAAAGATACGTGTACCCATTTGTGGCGTTTCCATTATTTTGAGTATCTATGGTACATGTAAAAGAAAAAGTTCGAGACCGGCGACTTACTCTCGAAAATGTTACAGACACGGACCTCAATGTGGACTTTCGCATTTACAAAGTTGAAAGTCTGTTAATTTACGCTCCAATCTCACTTAAAAAGTCATGTTTTTGAATTAAACTCTATGCTTATAATACAAAAGCTAAGAAACTGCTTTTAAAAAGAAGTATGTTTATTTTCATACTATAAAAGTCATACAAACAAAACTTCGATGAAATTAACATTTATTTATTATTGACTGGAATATTATTCAGAAGAGCGGAATAGAAATCATAATCAATCACTTCATGTCTCCGATTGTATGAAAGAGAAATATCTAGTCATTCAAAGTGGCAACGTCTCGATTTCTTTTTCAAATACTTGCATTTTTTCGATTGTTTAAAAGTATTTGAATATTCAATGATAAAAACCGAAAAGCATTCTCATTCTGGAAAACCTTGGAAATGATCCAACAGCATCTTTTAATCTAAAGGTAAAATGTTGCTGTCTTATTTTGTTGTTGATGCTGTAAAATGTTGCTGTCTTAAGGTTTTCATTTCGATGTTAACCTTATTCTCAAATTCATTGACAATTCAGCATTATCAAAAGTTTTGAATCTTCTAAATTCCCTTGTGTCAAGTAAGTTGTCATCGGATATTATCATTTCACATCCGACTAATAAGAGAATGTATTATCAAAATTATGAAATAAACCCATATTTACTTAAGTATAAATCTAGATTACTCGTTTATCAGACGTGAAATTACAAATATGCTTATTGAATCAATCAAATTAATAAATAAGATAGTATCAAGATCAACATTGTATTTAGTATGAACACTTCAGGAATAACAAAAAATATTTATTGTTCAGTTAACTAAGAAAAATCAAGTCTAATCTAATATTTGAAATAACGTGTTATGTCCAATCTGTTGTTTTCAGTGGCACTTGTTTTTCTGTTGTTGGGTTCTGTTTCTGGGTCTGTTGTTTTCAAGCCCACTGATCGTTGTCAGCGATTTTAAACCTAAATGAGGGTCTCTTGTTTTTCAGTTGCGCCAACTAAGGCCAAGAGTACGACTTAGCTATTTTATGCCTCATATTCGCTTACATGACTCCTTTTTACAGGGGGGCACCTTCACACTACTCACAGATAGAACACAGAATAACAACCATGCTCGAACCGAGACTTGAACCCGGGACGTCCAGAATACTAAGAAGACACGCTACCCCGAGACACGCTACACGTTAGCCGGCATGTCCATCCTTCTGTTGTTAAGTGTCCTTTTATATACCGTTCTGATACAGATTGAAGTTGAAACATTTCTTTGACATATTGTAAACGAATTTTAATAGCATTAACGGCTAAAATACTGCCACATAAAGAAATTTTACCGCGAGTTCAGTGGCCGAATGGTCAAAGCACGCGATCCAAACCCAGAGTTGGCGGGTTCGATGCTCGCCGGGGCTGTTGCATCCAAAGAATGGATTTTTATTAGGTTCCCTTATGTTTTCTATAATTCAAGACTTTTCTTTCTTATGTTAATTAGTTGTTTCTCGAATATCCTGCTCGTGTATGAAAGCTGATACCCGCTAATCGTGGGCAATTTTTCCCCCTTGCAAAGTTGCAAGTCGATCCTTTTCTTCAATAAACTTGTTTGCTAGTAGAAAGTTGATGGTGTGTTTATTTCAATCTTCGTGAAAATACCTTTTGAAATTGGTAGTCAGTTCACCTAGTATGAACATTCAACCCGCTTTAAATGAAACAGAAAATTAGTGGACATTTGAATTTATTAACATATTTTCCAATAACTTAATGCTCCGTAAATAATTACAGATAATTCGAGGTGGGATGCAGTCGGAAATTGAGAAGTATCAAAAAATGAATTTTGAATGGACTGTTTTATTTTAATTTAGAAACCTTTGAAAATGTGGGTTACAGGATGCAGTTTTTTTTAAAGTTACAGAAAATAAAAATTTAAATGAAAATTGAGCGACTCAAAAAGAATTTAAATATCCCTCTGAAGTAATTCCATTTTATTCAATTCAGTAGAATCAAATTTAATTTTAGAAAAATTGATGATTTGCTTATTATTCAATATTTACATTATCCACATTGTTGTGATATGTTTAACTTTGTCTACAAATTCATTATTTTTACTTTGTTAACAAGCTGATTAATTATTTTCCGATTATTACTTCAATACATGTTTATTAAAACTCTCGCACATCAAAATGTTAAAATTAAGCGATTAAACTTAGAAAATAAACATCATTAAATGGGAATATATGAAGAGCTTCATATATTTTATAATATTTTTTATATAGCAACAAATATAAAGACAAGGATCTAAATTTAGGAGGAGCTTTCGAAAACAAATTAATAACCGATGTTTGATTTAGATTGTAATAAAATAAATTTAGCAATTACTAAAACTGTCTGAAATAAACAAATAATTCTGTTTAAAAATTCTGCTTTCGAAGGTGCGGTTTCAGTTGTTTATGAGGACTGCGAATATCGATTAAATTTCGAAAGAAGACGCATATCAAATAAATTTGATGAATGATAGATGGAATAGGTAACAAATTAAGGAGCAGAAAAAAAAAACAATATTTATTTACTTCTATTGAATAGCAAATGTATGTGAGGATGAATGAATGAATGGAGCTCGAGTCGGTTTCCTGATAACTATTCCAATTCCCTTTCGAACAACAATTATCTTTTAAGTCCTATCGTCATGTCATTAAAAATTTTATTTTAAAGGAACTGTTTTCGATATAACATGTCAAAAGTATAATATAGTAAGAAGCTTCCATCAGAGATAGATGGTTTATTAATGGAAATGTTTTAATATCTGCCGAGATAAAATAGTAAAAATACATTTTCATAGTATCAAATTTTTTAAATAATTTTTTAAGATTTATTTCTTTCAGATAATTTTCAATTGCATTATTCGTTGCAAATCGCTGTAAATTGAGAGCCGTCAGTGCTGAGTGTCCCAGATATGCTTGGCATTTGTATTATTGATAAAGTAGATGAATAAAAAAGCAATTTTCAGAAATAAATGATTTAAAAGAGAAGATGGTACTGTAAACACAGTTTTTAGGCTAAACTCTTCAAAAGAATCAATATCAGGAATATTACCATCAAGTATCATACAGAATTAAAAATAAAATAAAAACATCATACAGAAAAGAAAAATTGGAAATTTTTAACGTAAATCTTGATTTACATTAACGTTTAGTTTTAAGACAACAATAAGGATATTTTGGGGCAGGCCTCGTCATTTGAACCGTATTTAGATGAAAAGAAGTATATTTGAGTAAGAAACTTCCACACGAGCTAGCGGAAAGAGATTTATGCAATACCTAAAACTCTTTTTAACCAGCAATTCCCCCTATTTAAAAATTACTTTCTATAAAGTGTTACTGTTTATGAAGAGTTATTTAATTTGATGCTGATTGAATGTGATTTTAGTAGGATAGGATTTTACGTTCATCCGACCCGCTAATATCATGATTTTTGTGCCAAAACTATTTTCGAAAAAGCACTCTCATGTGAAATTTGCAACCAAGAAGTCGCGGTCTTGTATTTCTTCAATTTGCGGGGGGGGGGGAAAGGTTTTGCTAAATCTGTGCATTATTGTGCACTTGTGCATCTTCAATCAGCAATTCAATCTGATTAAAAAGTCCTGTCCATAAGACTCAGAGCTATTGTTAATAAGGGGTCACTTAAATTGACACCGATTTCATTTGATTTGATTTTGATAGCGATAAATGATAGTGAAAATGATATTACGTCCACCATACCCGTTAACATAACGAGTTTTTAATGTAACTGTTCTTCAGCCAAAACTACAACTAAGTGATTGTGGCCCTATGAAATGTTAATTAAGAAACAATGTATCATGAATTTTGCATTTTTCGCATGAAACAGTTCTTCTTATTTCGGTATAAATAAAATAACCTTCGTAACGATTTTAATACACGACTCATTAACAAGTCATTAGAGACTGCATGCATAAAATGATCAAACTTTTGTATCAATGAATATTTGTTGAAGCAATAATCATAACTATCGCATATTATAAAGGCTTTATTTGAGTTTTATTTCATGCTGATAGTCCATGTCCATTCGGAAAGTAATATTTCAAACTTGGATTGGACGAAACTATCGAATATATCAAATCCCCAGCGATTCCGACAAATGCAGGAGTAATTCGAAATCAGCTAACTTCTTTGATTACAACTAATAGTTATCTACGATGACTTTAAGCTATGATTTTAATGTGGAATGCAAGGACTTTCACATTGCAATCGAAATGTAATAAATAAGTCTTGCACCATAATTAACCGGTACAATGGCTTTATTAAAAGTAATTTTTGAATAGAATTATCGGAAATTTTCAAAATAATTCGCAATTTAAATAAAACAATTGAATCTTTTAATCTATTTATTTGCTTCATTGTTATACGCTTCTGTTTAACATGATTATTATCATATTTTACACCTAAATTATTACCACCCTCATTATTGTGCATAAATATATTTAAAGTCGGATTCAAATAATTTGTGCATGTGGGGATATAATCTGATAAAATCTGAATTCTAGGATTCTTCTATATTATGTATCAGCAAATTATAATTTTAAAAAAATTCTATTTAGAGAATTTATATCTTCTTAAAAATTACATAGTAAAGATAGCTGGCAATTTGTTTTTGTTTTTAAATCTTTAAAATACCTGTACCAACACAATTTTTCGAAAGATTAAAAAAAAACCCATCTTTCATTAACTACAGCTTGATGCATTTGTGGTTTTATATCAAAACATAAATTTGGATTTTTCCCCTTAAAAACAAATTTCGCTAAATATGTTTTTGATATGATGCCAATATATGTAACCACGATTTGATATAATACTTGAAGCGAAGTAATAAATTGATGTTTCTAATTTTCTTATGGATTTCTTTTTTTAAACATTTGCAGGCACATATACGCAAAAAAAAAATTAAATAAAAATATTTTGCATTTCATTGGGTTCTAAACTTGATGCATCTGAAGTTTTATGTTAACAGATAAAAATAAATTATTATTCGCAAAACAAATCATTTTTGTCGAATGTGAAATGACATTTTTAAATAACTACAAGCCATTCATAATTAACTACCACAAACCAATGTGGTATAAGACAAACTTTAAATCCTTCTTCAATGTACAGGATAACTGCTAATGTTTTATTAAAAACTTCTACAAGCACAGGATACGGAATTCTTAATTACTTGCTTTTAATTTAGAACAATAAACACATTTTGGATGAATATCAGAAAAAGAACTAAAATTTAATCTTTACAAAAGAAAAATTAAACTCATTCGACTCAACATTATCAGTATGCAAACCTCATTATAAACTATAAAACGTATGCATGACTTTTTTATATTTCACGTTCTTCAATATCATATGCTACATATTCAAAAATACAATAAATAAATTTTAAAAAAAGTACATGCTTCTAACATATTAATGAATTATACACTGAAGTGACAAAAGTCATGGGATAGCAATATGCAAATATACAGATGGCAGGAGTATCGCAGTGAAAAAGTATAAATGCTCAGTTCATTTTCCAGAGCTTTCATTTCTGTTCAAGTTATTCATGTGAACAGGATTTTCGTGATTTATGGCGGCACGACGAGAATTAACAGACTTTGAACGGGGAATGTTAGTTGGAGCTAGACGCATGGGTCATTCCATTGCGGATATCGTTAGTGAATTCAACATTCCAAGATCCACAGTATCAAGAGTGTGCCGAGAGTATGAAATTTCAGGCATCACATCCCATCATGGACAGCGCAGTGGGCGACCACCTGCACTTAACGACCGAGACCGCCGACGTCTGTGTAGAATGGTCAATGTTAATAGACACACAACACTTCGTCAAATAACTGCAGGAATCAATGTGGGACGTACGAGGGACGTGTCCGATAGGACTGTGCGGCGAAATTTGTCTTCCTTGTGCTATGACAGCAGAAGACCAACTCGAGTGCTTTTACTGAGAGCACGACATCGCCTGCAGCGACTTTCCTGGGCTCGTGAGCATATCGACTGGTCCCTAGACCAGTGGAAAACCATGGCTTGGTCAGATGAGTCACGATTTCAGTTGTTACGAGCTGATGGTAGAGTTCGAGTGTGGTGCAGACCCCACAAACCCATGGACTCAAACTGTCAGCAAGGCACTGTTCAAGCTGGTGGTGGCTGCATAATGGTGTGGGCTGTTTTTACATGGCATGGACTCGGTCCTCTGGTGCAACTGAACCGATCATTGACTGGAAATGGCTATGTCCAGCTGCTTGCAGATCACTTGCAGCCATTCATGGACTTCACGTACCCACACAACGATGGGGTTTTTATGGATGACAATGCGCCATGTCACCAGGCCAGAACTGTTCGCGATTGGTTTGAAGAACATTCCGGACAATTCCAGCGCATGATCTGGCAACCTAGATCGCCCGATATGAATCCCATCGAGCATTTATGGGACATCGAAAGGTCCGTTCGTGCCCAAACTCCTGCACCATCCACACTTTCACAATTATGGACGCCTATACAGACAGCATGGCTCAATATTCCTGCAGAGGTCTTCCAAAGTCTTGTGGACTCTATGACACGTCGAGTTGTTGCACTTCGCCGTGCAAAAGAAGGACCGACACGATATTAACAGTCATCCCATGACTTTTGTCACTTCAGTGTAGTTTGGCTCCCTTTTCAATGATGTATTAAATTTTAGTATATAATATACAACTAAATCTTGTTGGTATATAAAACAGTTTTGAGAATAGAAAAAAATCTATATAATTCATAATTAAATTAAAATTTTTAAAAGAATATTAAACGTATTATTTATGAAAAAATTCAAACATGCCAAATTCGAAGATAAATTGGAATGAGGGTTAAACAAAACAAAATGTGCGAAATAAAGAAAACATTAAAATTAATTATGAATTAAATCAATGCTGATCAAAAATAATTTGTAGCATTTACATTTGCACAAAGTTGTAATTAAAAAAAATTAACTGCTAAAAAACTTACTATAAAAATCCACAACATTTTTTATTTACTTTCAGTATATTATTTTTAAAATGGAACAGTATTTAACAAGAAAAGGAATAAACTTTGTAGACTTTGTAGAAAGCAGCAGACAAGAACAAAATGTTCAATTTTCTTTCAATCAAACATTCAAGAGATTGAATAGGATTGCACATACAAAATAAACATAAGATGAGCCGATAAAATTTGCAGAACAAGCTAAGGGCTTTTTCCAAGAATTATGAAAATAATTTTAGTGATGAAAAATATTTCAATTTACAGATTTTCTGAGAAAAATCATCAGCGAAAATATGCTACTTACAAATGTAGACAATATTTTCGAAAAGCGGACACATTATTATTACACTTTTTTCCCAAATTTCACATAACAGTTTCAGTTCATTGCATTACTATAGACATAAAAGGAGCAAGTAAATGTGGTGTTACAGAAATTCTGAAAAAAAACTGAAGGATGGGTTTTTGACAAACATTTAAACAACTAAATAACGAAATAAATATATTTA
>JAPMOQ010027044.1:0-10208 GCA_026543055.1 Argiope trifasciata | reverse complement strand
TATTGCTCCCTTATAGGCTTCATAATGCTGTCCTCAATGACATACCGTTAATAACAAACAAATATATTTGTTAGAGAAGGAAGAAAAATGTCTCATGTTGAAAGATCCTTTCTCTATCATTAAGAAGGAATTATAAAAATCTGATATATATATATATATATATATATATATATATATATATAAGGTGAATAGCTGATATTGACATAAGTATGAACACAGGACCAGTGATTGATTTCCGATTCTTGACATTCTAAGATATATGAAAAATCTTTGGATTTATTTGTCATAAATTTGAACAAATTTCATAGTTTAAAAAATATTGTACATACTTAAAAGCTATAAATTAAAGAAGCAATGGCTTTAAATAATAATTGATACAGCAGTTTCGATTATGCATTTATATTTGATCAAGGCTGCTTACTTTACTTAAAAAAACAGATCAAAGCAGTCGAATGGAATAAATTTTAAAATTAAGTTTTTTGTGTTTCAAAAAGATTCACTAATTACATCCTGTAATTATCTGAGATCAAAATAGCTAATTTCAGTAACACTTGCTGAATATCTAATATATCTTTGTAATATTTAAAACTATTACAAAAGAATAGTTTTAAATATTACTGCTACTGCTAAGAGGAAATGTGTTTTAATTGAAAAAATTGTGCACTTAAAAAATATTCCAAAGCTTAGAGATGTTATGTTTACAGAAAATATATTTCTTTTCAAAATTTTAAACCCTCATAAAAGTCTAATTTTTGAAATGACTTTCATTACTGACTTTCATAAATTTCCACGCAAAATTGCAAACGTGAGTTTTCAACATTTTAACTGCGATGAGAAAGAAAAAAACATAAACATCACTTAATTTTATCTTTCAAAGAAAGAAACAGCAATGAGAAGAAAAAACTTTAGACGAAATACGGAATTCTATTTATTTCAGTAAAATATTATCTTCATAAATGGTTGCCAACCTCACGCTAAGGACTGTTTCTTAGATCTTTTATGGCATTCCTCAGAATATTTGCTGCCTAATTGCTCTTTTGGGATTTCACAAAGCTGAAATCTTGGGTAATTGCCAATTTAGCCACCGGAGCTGTGTTTCCGGAAATATATTATTTTCGGAATTTTAAGACCTAATAAGTTATGACTAGTCAGGCAACAGAGGTGAGATTTAAGGTTTTCTGGCGGCGTGATCGTCTTGTAAGTTATTTTGACTTCCAGATTATGATGAGGTGGAGTTAATGGTTGATGGATTCAATAAACAGAGTTATCAACACCATAGCCTCAGGAAATTCTGATTAATGAGCTGTTTGTTATCGATTATTTAAATATGGATATATGGCTGTAAAATAATTGAGGAAAAGGGTGATTCGGTATTTTCATTTAAGCATATGAATTTTATCAGGTTGCACTGGTTCTTTGGCAGTCTTCGTCTCGAGGCCAGACAGTTGAGACTTTTGGTACAGGTATGAAAATTCCACCTTGTTTATGGGATTGTTGGGGAATTGAAGGCGACAGGTAGTATGCCGGTCTATATTGAAGATTAAACCCATCCTCCTGAGGTCGTAAGTGGGGTTCACCTTTTCCAAGAAACTATAAAGTCTGAAGCTGTGGCACGTATTGTTGTCGAATGTAGTATGAAAAGTAGTTGGCAATATCAGTTCTTCCGGTACTGCGGAACTGAGTGGTAAAAAAGAGAGCCATCTTGGCATCTTGGAGAGTACATCTTGGTGCATATTATATTTCTGAGGGTGAAACAGCATCCAGTTATGGAGCAGGCAGAGTTGGAGAAAGAGAGGTGGTATTGTTGGCATTTTCTTAATCTGACCTCCATTGAAAATAAGTGGTTTACAAAAAACATTAGCTTTTTTGAAGCTTTAAACCAGTTAATTTTAAACTAAACTGAGGTAAGGTTTTACTTTTGAAGTTGTAATTTTATTATATGATTAATGCAACATTGTTCTGGATCAAAAATTCCTCGTATATCCTTCCGATTCTCAAAATAATAATTATCCTCGGAAAACATTCATACTTTTCTTATTATAAAATTTAATATTTCAGTAAAACTAACAAGTTAATTGAGTCTTTAAATGTTCCGATGCTTCTAGAAGTAAAAATAGTTATATTTTTTCATTGCTGTAATATATTTCAGAAGTCGTTGATATCAAGCTTATAGTTGCATTTTCAGATTTATAAGTAAAATTTAAATTTTCTTATAAATCTAAGCAATTTTATATATCGCGTTCATGGAATAAGAGTTTTTTTAGACATTCTCTTTCTTTCGGCTACATTGGCATATTACGTTTTTTTTTTAAATCTTTATTTGAACTTTTGTTAGTTTATATAAGTTACCAGTATTTCTCTTTGGCAGTATCTAACTGGCTTCCTTTGAACTGCTTCTAGTTTTTTCTTGCTGTCGGAATGGTCACTCTGTGGTGTTTCTCCTTATCTTTGATTTGCATTTGTTTGATCGTCTAACAGATTACTTCTGTTATGTTCTACCATTTCTATTTTCGTAGTTTTCTTTTAGGAATTAAGGGTTTACAAAAGTAAACATGTTTCTTTACAGATATTGTTCAAAATTCCATTCTTCTTTATGAGTGAAATCTCAGAAAGGGGTAATTAAAGAGTAATTACACAAATGACAGAAACTTATTTCATCTATTTAAAAATACAAATTTTAAAATTCTCTTTAATTCAAAATAAGTCTTCGAAAATCAAGCAGCAAAATAAAATGACGTGGTAATATAAAATATTAAAATATAAAAAGGCAAAGAACCCTAATTAATTTTTAACTAATTAAAATATGAAAAAAACAATTTATCCTATACAAATGTAGAGTCGGCTCACCACAATATTCCATTTATTATATACATTGTCTAAGAAAAAATTACTGTTGTGAAATATTTAAAACTCATGCTAGAAATACTTAAAAAATAAGTGAAATTAAAGATAAATAGTTCGAAAAAAAATTGATGCGATTGTAAACCTTTTTTTAATCACTCGTCCAAATGTTCGAGATTCTTTTCAAAGATAAGCTTATTTTTCCCTTCTCTTTTAAAGCTACAATGAAACCCCGTGCTTTTAGAGTATTGATATAAAAATTAAAATTCCATTTCGTAAAGGAATCATGTCTGACAGCATGTTTGAAAATTCTCCGAAAATTCCCTTTTCATAGAATCCATTTAAGTAAAAATATCTAAAGAAACATCAAATGCGTTTCCAAAAAATAATAATCAATAGTATTTAATAGATGCTAAATTTTTTTTGATGATATCCAGATCTTTCCGATCCTATCATGCGTGCTTTTTAAGTCGGCATTTGGGGCTTCTCCGTATTGATAGAATGGAAGAGTTATAAAAATTGGAATCATTCAATACTATGATTTGAACTTATTTCGTAGAAATTTCGACTAATTAAATTATAATATAAATTAAACTTTGAAAGAAAAAGAACTTCTCGTTACAGGTACTAACTATAAAATGGCTACGTCTTGAATTTGGTAGCTTTTTAAGTAATTTTTGCATCATATATGCCTCAAAAGATAAAAAGTATATCAATATATAAAAATTAACAAGTTATAATTTCATTCACTTCACCCTCTTATAATCGAATAATATTTTTTAAAAATAAATACCGTATTTGCTTAAAACATAAATACTGTTATACAGAATACTGTATATGCATAAATACCGAGTGCCATTAAAATGATTACAATGAGGTTGAGGTCTTAGGAATATTTTTGAAAATGAAAAATAACTCTGCATTATTCAGTATATAATTAATAATGCCTTTATTTATATTTAGAAGTGGTACTTTACAAATGACAAGTTTAAAGTGGAGCTAATTATAAATAGAGATTAAATGTTATTAAAACTGTTTTGAAATTTTACAATAATTGCATATAAATATATTTTAGAAGAAAACCAGCCATTTTACGTAGAATAAATATACAGGTTATACAAGATTATGGTATAGAAGAGAAGCTTTCTGTCGTTGATAATGCTTCAATTTCTATCAAATCCACATCTCTTACAGCATCTGAATTCCATTACAATATTTTGACGAAATTATTCATTTCATAATCCGTATTGAACACAATCCAATTGTAGTACGGCTTGAGAAACTCGAATTGCTCTTGAACTGAACGCTCTGATCAGCGTACAACATTCTTTAGAGTGTGTTGCCGAAACGCTCAATGTGAAAAGGAGGTCATTTGTTTTAATCTGGAAGATATTAATGAGAATCGCCAAGCTCAAGCTGCATTTAATCGTCTGTTTCGAATACCAGCATTCCTTACTCTCGCCAGCAACTGTCTGGAAGATAAATTCCGAATTTCCCCTCTATGTATTGAAACAGTTTTATCTTAATCTCCTATTACGCGAGTTCTAAGATAGACAGAAATCTGCGAGTTAAATAGAGTTTTGTGATTTAGAAGTATCGGAATTAATTTTGGAATTTCATGAGAATGTTTATATTCTTTATATTCACGAAAAAATGAATTATTTGTCAGAAAAATAATTCTAGTATTTTTATTTTCTTTCTTGCCAGCGTTTAAGAGAAAGCATAAATACAATAATTTACAAATTTTAAGAAATGTTTTTTCGAATACGTTACGAGATTTCTTCATATTTTTTATATTACTAAACGAGGAAACTTTTAGCTGGAATCACGCTTAACTTTCAAATTAGATGACATATCGTAATTGAGATAATAATTATTTTAATTTCTATAATAATATAAGAAGTGTTCAAAACACCATAGTGCTCTATAAAGATTTTTGTATTGAATTTTTTTAAAGCTTTCATTTAACTTCAGAAATAAAAATAAATTTAAGTAATTCAATGCGCGAATCAGATACATCATTGCACTTGAGAGAGTTTAGCAACTGGATATGTTGGAATGCATGTTGCTCATTATTCTGAAGATAAATGATATTCGTGTTCACAATTGAATTCTAAGACAAATTTATGAATCTATCGATAAACAATAATTTTTTACTGATTTATATATCAAATAAATTTAGTTATCCTAGATTATCTAAAAAATGAAGGATTTAATTTTAAACAAAAAAAAAGTAATTACTTCTTTAAAAATACGAATTTCAAATGACATGAAAAAAATTTCACATAGAATTATTTGGCCATGTAAGATTTATGTAAAGCCTGTAAGATTTATGTAAAGCCTGTAAGATTTATGTAAAGCCTAAAAGATACGCTGTTAAAAATTACACTTTCTTATTTTCATTAAAAAGGATTAGTGTATAGATAAAATTCCTTTAATTGTTAAATTCCACATTTGTTGATCCTCGAATACTAGAATTACTAACTCTGATATCTAATTAAAATAATGAAATTTGATATAATTCTTGAAATGGAAGTATTTTTTACATTTCTTTTCGATCTGCTGTGTCTGTGTAAGAAATTCCAAATGGATGTTTTAATTGTTCAAATATGTTTAATATGGAGTATTGAGTACAAAATGCAAATTGGTCTTCAGCGATAATGTGTCAGAACACCATCCATGAAATATTATGCAAAACAACATCGAATCTTTTTCCAGGTAATGTAACTAGATCCGATAAATTTATTCTAGACTCTAATATACAATTGAAAAAGGTTTTATAAATATGTCTAGAGTTTAAAATTTTAAAAAAAACAAAAATTAGTATATAATTTTATTAAAAGAATTATGTAAAGAATAAATGAGCATTTAACATATTGATACTTTTCTGAAGACGTTTCTTGGTTTATGGAAAGCTGCAGAGAGGTGGATGAGGAATGAATATTATTGTTTATAAGGCGTTTTCTCTTCTGTGAGAATCTTAGACATAAAAGCACTTCCGTGTTATTTTAGTATTTAAGTCAAGCAAGACTTATATTAGGCCAACTATTGTGAGTGAGCAATAGAAAATCACGAATAATACAGGGGCATCACGTGACCGCAATAAGATAATGGCAAGTAATTGTCCCGGTGAGACAAGTATTTGCCATTGTGCTATTGGTGTCACGTGATGTTCCTGAGGTTGGCGTGACCCTCTATCGATAATTGGCCTTGTGTGAATGTTACTGAAGTGTGTGATGTATACTTCTACTCCATCAACTATGTACGTCTGGTATCTTTGTAAATATTTTTTAAAATCCACCTCTACAGGCATCTCCATGTTAACTCCAGTTCATACCATTTGATCCAGGTCTGTGATCTTTACATTCTTATTTGATTTTTCTACTGTGGTTAAGAGGTGGTAGAGAAGGGTTCATTGATAGATGGTACAAATAATAGATGAGAATGACAGTAGCGAATGTATTTAATTACCAGGTAAGTGTTTTTAGATTCATTGAAATTAATACTAATTCTTTAAGATCTTCACCTATAAGTAATTACAATTTGTTTAAAAAACTTATGATTTCTTCTGTTTTAGCCTTTTTTATTGCTTCCTTTCTCATCGTAATGGAACTTATCAAGGATTGTAATTTCCCGTTATGGATATTGCTGCTTTCCTGGTTATTTCACTGAATCATAGTTGATTTAATCAATTTTAATGCTGTTGTTACATTTATTACCTCGTACTTTTTTGCAATACATTGTGTTCCTGATTTTCTATCCGATAGATTGGTACCTCTAGGAGCATTCTTTGGTTCCATGATAAATCTAGAATGACAGTGTTAATCCCTTAATAACGGAAGCATGGGCAAATAAATATTGATACAATTAGAGATATTAAACTGAGCAGGATAATGAAAATTAGTTAAGAGGCCACGTGAATACTTCGACGAGATTCGTTGCAGCTAACAAGAACAAAAAGGAAAATCAAAGTCGACGATGATTAAAGTTGGTCAGTACTGTGGTATAACTTTACTAACAACTGTGATGAAAATATTCTGAATTCCTCTTTTCAAACACATCCACAGCAAATATCAAAATTTTAACAAATACTTTCACTACTTTTATAACATTCCAGAATAGTATGGAAATTATACCCTTTATCATCTGAAAATATTTTTTATAATGAAATAGGAATTTTAATTTTGTCGCTTCTTCAAAATATCTAATGTTATTATGTAATGAATATGCATCAAAGTTTAATTGAGCAAAGTAATTTTTATGACAAAATTATTTAAAATGTTGCGAAAAAATTTTGAAGGCAACTGCATATCTATTTCAAGAGTGTCTAGGTAGAATAGAATGCTTTGCAAAATTATATAATCCGTCATAAATGGATCATGATCTAGAAGATCCTCCACTTCGTCTAAAAAGAATATGTTGATCAGGTCAAAGCATTACTGCTTGGTGATCGCTTTTAATGATTAGAGATATTATTCGAAAGTGTGTGTTAAATGAACAACTTTTGATATTTGTAAGAAGATAGTGCACCTTTTTCAGAAAGCCAGTATATTTCATGAGTTTTTGATTTTAAAAAATATGATCAAATATGTCTCTACAAACTCCGTATTGAATTGATAAAACACATATGAAGAGATTTTTCTTATTTCTGTTATTAAAATCGTCTCTTTGAGATCGCTTTCTGTCCCTTAATTAGATAAATGACAGTGCTCTATGACCTCCGAAGAAGTTTTAAAGAAGTAACTAAGACATGCTTTGACAATTCGAAAAGACTTGATAGAAAAGCAATGAAAACGCGAAATGCAGTCATATGAGAAGAAAAAGTAGAGAATACATTATGACTAATAAATTGATACCTCTTTTTCACTGTTACAACTTTCTGATTTAAACATTAAAAAAACTAGTATATCTTTAATTTTTAGAATATTAAAAATAAAATTAAAATATCTTTGAGCAGGATAAAGAAATTGTGATGTATCAGATTGAAGGAAATATAATAAGCATTCCCTATTCTAAAACCCAGCCTATCTTCAAACTTCATTTATTTAATGTTATTATAGTAAGATATTAAAGGGACTTCAAATTTAATTTCGTATTTAGTTAAAAATAGTCATTAGTTAAAAATTCTTTCGTAAAAATCTATTACATCGTGCTGTGTAGAACAAAGTAACTATGTAACTGTATCATAACACCTAAAGTTTACATTTGAAGAAAATCTTTATCGACTTTTTAAATTATGCTAAATCAAGCATAAGAAGATACGAACCCTAAGAAATGTGTCCAGGTAACTAAAAGATTCATACAAAGAAAGAAATGATAAATTAATTTAAGAGCCAGAACAGGCTGAAACTATTCCTCTACTTTTCCTTGCCTTTGCTGTCGACTCACTACTTCTCCCAACGGGACTACTCCTTAGTTCGGGACAGCTCCGTTCCCGACGACGACACAACGGACTACGACACGCGACGCAGACTTCGTCAGTATATGCCACACAGCAGCCCTCCCTTCAGGGCTCCACAGTTCAAGACCTCTCTCTCTTAGGTCTTCCCGATTAATTCCACAGCGCTTCTTGTCTTCTTCGTTGAACACTAGATCGTTCAGTCTCGGCTTGATTCCTCTTCCGGTCTTCTCTTTTCCTTTTTCTCCACTGCTCATCTTCGACTTGACTGACTCACTTACATACATACGAGTTGGATTACCGAGGCACCTAGCCCCAGGGGGGGGGCTTATCCTCGTTCTTGATAGAATGACATTAAACCTAGCGGTCAATATAGTGCAGTGGTACTCTCCGTAGAGCATGGCAGATGTGAAGCGCCTGACTGCAGTAGCGTAAATGAGCCCGATCTGGTTGAAGCTGCGAGGAAGAGAGGGTAGGTGAGGAGGGAGCCAATCAGAGTGGTCCTTCGTACGGGGAGTAGGTGGAGGGTTACACTTGTTCCTGGCGAGGTCTGGAGTCTCGGGAGAGGGATAAACAGTTGTACCTGAGGAGCCAATCAGAACACGTTTACTCGGGGTTGAAAGTGAAGGATTAGTCGATGAGAGCATTTAGGATGATTAACTTCTTCTTTTCGGGATCTTTCTCTTCTTTGACTGACTCACTTACATACAGCAGTCGCTTGCCTTATATATACCGGTGGTAGACGGGGCTAACATCTTCTGGACCAATCAGAAGCATTCTGGATGTATCTCGGCTCCTAGTGGACGGATCGGGAAAATTCCCGATGTTTTGAGTTCTTTCCATTTTGTCGCCAAAGTCGCCAAATTCATTGCCAAGTAGCTAAATGATTTCCAAGTTTGTCGCCAAGCCCTGGGACCTCTGACGTCACACCCATTTACAATCCAATACATATTACTGTCAATCTGTCTTCCTTACGATGACAGTATTAGCGTGGGAAAGCAAAACCACAGGCTCGTAACACTTTCTTAGTTTTGAAAAAAGTTTCGGCTTCCAAATTATTTTAATTTTATTCAGCCGTTTCCAATAACAACTTGCATTTAAATATATTTTACAAAAAATAAACAAGTCATAATTCAATCTCATCGCATGTTTTAATATTGAAGTCGCTGTCATTTTAAGCCAATAATATCTTTTTCTTCATTTTATGTGAAATTGGTACTTGTAAATTGATTCAATTTTTTTTTTTTTTTTTTTTTTTTGCAACAAAACACACCAGTCTTTGCATGCAACTTTGTTACTTTATAAGTGAGATCTACAGTATTGCAAAATATGCACAATTACTGAAAGTATCTTCGGCAAAATGATAAGATAGGTCAGTTGTAAAGAAAAAAATATCACTGTAATTTAAGATCATGATAGCCATAAGGGAGAATAGAATTTATTTCATTACAAAATATGTTTGCATATAACAATCAATTAAAAATTATTTACATTTTCTTGCAAAGTGCATGTACAATACTACGAAAAGAGACAAAAAGTACAAAGCTGCGTGAAGTTTCCACACATGTATAAACATACACATTGTATGAAATATCTTTTCTTCTATATTTCTAACGCATCTTATCAATATCCTGGTGCCTTCTTCCTATTTAGTTGCCATGTATCAGATGTTATCAATGACATCACTGTACGTTAAACATTGTATATTTTTCATGAAAATTGTATTTCACATTTGGTAAGAAGTTGTTGAAATTGAAAATCAAAGTTTTGTTTGGTATATAGGGCAGTAAAAACCGCAATCCCTTTGTATACAAAATAGTAGTTACAATGAATAAATAAAATTGAATTCCGTATTTATATATTCCAAGATGATTGAATGCCGCTATCTCAGTTGATTTCAGAAATCTTTTTCCTTAATTCTTAATGACCAAAAAAGCTTTATCTAATTAACTTACTGCTATACTTTTTG
>JAPMOQ010027037.1:0-18811 GCA_026543055.1 Argiope trifasciata | reverse complement strand
AGTGTATTTTGAAAAATACTGTGTGATAATAAAAAAATGTTTTTTTTTGTTTGTTTTTTTTAAATTGTGCAATCGGTACTGAGAATAAGATAAGAACCTTTTGTCAAAAAGTAAAATATTTGCAAAAAATGAAAAGTGCTGATTAATTGCAATCGAGTTAGTCATATAGAAATCTTTAGTTTTCACTCTTAGTCTCTTTTCACTCTTCAATCACCTATATCAATAAGAATTCCCGTTCCATAATCAATACATTTACACTCCTATGGTGGGTACTCCCATGATGGGTAGGTGATGGGTTACTATGATGGGTAGGTTACACTCCTATATTTTGTACTATTTTTCCTTATTAGGATTGTTTGCGAGAACAAATTGACAATCGATTCAATCAAATATATGAAGGGTCTGAAGATAAATCAGAATTTACCGATTCAACATGAAGATGTCGCAGTTGTCAAGACAAAGAAAAAATAAGATAATATGAATGGAATTTTGAAATTGAACACACTAATTGCTATTAATGTCAGCTTTTCTTCTGATTAATTTTAATTTGTCAAGTTTCAGTAGATTAATGAACACCAAATTTTATTAAAATCTATTCAATGGATCTGGAGATCATAGATGAAATATGAAAATTCTTTTACTTTCTTTCACCAGTATATTTATTTGAGGTATTTGAGGTCTTTTTTATATACTTATTTGAGGTATATCTGAATAAGATCTAGTGATATACTACTTCGGCCACAATTATTTTTTGAAAATTTTATTGAGTGTGGGTTGTACTTTCCCATCGTATCCCTCTACATAATCAAGTTCAGAGTTGCCAAGACTCTTCTTAGTATTAAGAGTAATTCCATCTCATCATTCTATCGTATATCAGTGTGGTGCAAAAGAGATTGCAATTATATTTACGTGAAGATTTCTATAGTATTTCAGCGTTTAGAATCATGACATTTTTTTGTAAACTTCAATTTCATGATGATCTAGATATAACTTTTATTAATTAGACGACGCCATATTAGATTGATGAATCGGCAGATTTGCATTGATTATCAAAGTCAATGCTTGGATTCACGTAATAATGTTCGTTCGGGACTTGGATATTACTTGCTCATGTTTTGATTGTAACACCTTATCTGGGAAAAAAAGTAAAATGTGCTCACAAGTGCTACTGAATCTATTTTACCTTGTGAAGCTGTACTGCATCAGCTATCGATTTCTTCATTAGTTCTATGCTTCCGAGCTAAGAAGAATATTGATGTTCGTTGAACTAATCGTCTTTTTCTTTTGCTGCTTCACATTTCAAAGACTTTTTTAAATTGTTATTCCAAATCATTCCTCCTGTGAAATACCTTATATTCTTCGATTGGCAAGGTCAGGTAACACTATGATTTCATCTAATTTTCTCAGAATTCTTATTTTTAAAATGTTCTATGTGCCAATTGGAATTTGATTACTAAAAAAATATAAAATATAAATAAAACTGAAATAAAATTCTTGATGATTAATTTTAAGTATTTTCAATAATTTTCTGAAGCAAATGGAGCAGTGATTCTTTTTGTGTTGTCATTTAGGACAATTTACCACTGGCAGTAATCTGCCAGTGATTTAAGCCGAATGAGCATCGCTTGCTTTTTTAGTCACTCCAACTAGGACCAAAAATACGACTTAGATTTTTCATGCCTCTCATTAGCCTGCACAATCACTTTTTAGAAAGGGAGAGAGCCGCACTCGAACCGGACGCCCAAATCATGAGAAGGCGCTATATCCCTATGATAGGACGCCGGTACTGATTCTTATAGGATGTTAAAATGATAAATAGAACCTCCATTCTTGAATATTTGGCATTTGTAAATCAAATGCTGAAAAGGCTTCTACTGAATTTGTGTAACCAACTGTGACGAAGAAACATTTGTATAAGTATAGATCATAGTTGCAAATGGATTTTAATATTTCTTATTACCTGCAAGTAATTCCTTCAGGAAACCAAATTACACATTGTCAGCCTGAGAAGCAAATTCGAAGACATGTAACAACATATTATATATATTTATAAAATATATTATTATAAAAGTAGTTCCATATGTCTTGAATTAAAATTAAATTGACGATCAAGCGATAAGTTGTGAAATATTTCAGTTTATACAAATTCGACCATTTCTGGTTCTGATTACATATTTGTCTGAAACATTGTTGCACAAATCCTATTGTATTTAAAAATCAATATTGAGATATATTATATACGTATATAACTTTAATAACTTCTGATACACATAAAATTTCGAAAGGAAATAACATTTGTTAGATTCGAAACAAAGTCGGTTACTTTTATGAATTTATTTCGTATTTAATAAGTATGAGGAGCGTAACTAATTAGCGTACTCGGGATTTTAGCGAGAAAAAAAACTGAAATCAACTGAATACGAACTTTTGACCAATATACAAAATCAGATAGCTTTATTCATATCTAATTAAACCCCAGGGTATGAAAAATAGTGAACTAAGTTTATATCTGACATAATTTTTTTAATGCAATGACAAAATATAAATATGGATTTCCCATGGCAATGACTTTAATTTCGTATTACTGGGACTCTATCGTACCCTTCAAATATTGTCTTTTCAAATACAGTCACAAATAATTAAGCCTATTTATTTATTTCTTAATTTATATATTTATATTTAAATTATTTTTGTTATAAATTATTTATTACTTTAATTTTTCTGATTGGCATTGAACGAGTTTCCCGATTATCGATTTTCACGTTTTTGTCCCTATTTTCCTTTCTAAGATGTTAAAATTTCTTCTGAATCCGCTCGTTGCTCGTTGGTATAAATAAATATATTCGAGTATCAAACCTGCGAAGGATTTTACAACAGATTGGGGGGAGGGATTCAGAAAGATTCAGATTTATAGGATAGGCAGAAGATTACATTAGAGAACTACAAAAAATGCCTAGCAAATGTACTAAAAACGAACATAGTACAATACATAAGAATAAAATAAATAGTAATTTAAATGCAGTACAATTGACTTAGTGACTACTCTTTGCGTGTTCTGCAAGTTAATTTCTCTAATAACTACTGAAAGATTCGACTATTCATTTGAAAGGAATTGCAGCAGAATGAGAAAATTCTCGATGTACACTAAGATTTTGTAATTGTGACTAATTATACATGTTCTAAATTAAATTTCAAATTTAATAAGTAAAACATAAAGAATGATCCTCATAAAAGTAATTTTGGAGGATCTAGGAATAAACAGGCTCTAAGATTATATTTAATGTATGGAATGTTGTTTGGGGGGAATGAACCACATTTGTAAAGAGTAAAACATTTGGATTGATTGTGCATCTTCTCCAATTGTAGTTCTTATGTGAGTTTTGTACTAAGCTAAAGAATGCATAGCAGATTTATTAAAATAGTTTCAGCTTGGCAAGAATACTAGGATGGAGAAATACGAAACAAATTGCATTTTATTAAACCAACTATTAACTTGTGGCCTGTTGTCTCGATTAGAGAAGCAGATGTTAAATTAACCAGACTAAGCTTTGGTCACATTCGCCTTACGCACAAACATGGTAAGCATGCACCGATGTACTCAGACTATAGTGCCAATCTTACAGCTTACACACTTTAATGCAGTGTCCTAAATTTCATTCTTATCGTATGTGGTAATTTAATTCATTAATATTGGAGATGTGTAAATTTGTGGAAAAACACCCTCACGATATTATTTTTGAATTTTTAAAAGCCATAAGTTATATCCATTTTATATGACTACCAAAAGGAATTTAAGAATCTTTCTTAGAAAATTCAATGATCGGAGTCGTAATTTTAAGACTGCTTCCTTTAAGCTTTGTGCTTTGTTTTTATAACGCAACACGTTGTTTGTATTTTAGACTTGAAAAAACATTTTCTTTAATATATCATTTGGAAATAAACGCATGTCATTTGTTTTCGCGTAACATGGTCAGTTTTGGCCCTTGAATCCTAGAAAAACAAATGCCAAATGCAATCAAAATGGGTAAACTGAATCCAGAATATGTTGCTGCTTCTTGTAGCACTTGCCATTGGACAAACCTACTGTCACGAAGACAGCGATTTAAGCCGAACGCTATTGATTTCTTTTAGTTGCGCCATCTATGTTCAAGAGTATGACTTAGCTACTCGCCACTCATCACAACCGTTTTACGGAGCGGACATTCTCAATTCATCTACAGATCGTAATTTAGACATGGAACAGAAAACGATCACCTCTCAACCAGTACCCCAAGTTCCATTTCTCTCACCATGGAGGACTTTGTGACCACGACATATTTTTGTGTTTTCCAGCCACCCTCATACATGGGGAGCTAGGTGGGATTGGCTGGTTCGAACCCACAGCCCAAGAAATGTGAATGCAACGCCTTACCAACCAGGGTATCCCGGTGTTCTAACCAAAAATATAGCTATGAAATATGTTACAAAAATTATAAACTGAAAACAGATTATTTTTCTCACCATCCCAGACAGAGATATCTGCAAATAATATAGCTATGGAAATTTTACAAACTAAAGATAGATTAGAATAGACTACAACCATCCCATTCAGACATATCTGCAAATAATATAGCTATGGAATACGTTACAAAGGTTATAAACTAGAAATAGATTAGAATAGACTACAAATATATTATTCTTCTCACCATCCCAATCAGAGATATCTGCAAAGAATATAGCTATAGTATATGTTATAAAGGTTATAAACTAGTAATAGATCATTCTACGTACCATCTTATTCAAAGATATAAACAAAGAAAATATGAATCATGTGCTGCTGCTGTTTTATAGAAAGTGAAAGAGATTTTTCAGTTTTATTTTTACCATTATTACAGACGTAAAGAAAAGAATATTTCAATTCTATTTTTTTTTCCTAAATTAAAATGTTTCTGGCATTTGTTAAATATGAAAGATTTAATCTGCAATGCGCTTATATTTTAAATTCCTTTATCAAGACATGAAATGGATTTTCTCCTTTTTTGTATTGCATTTTTAATAAATTATAATTTTTTAAATTTTTAAAAAATAATTAATATTTATCTAATAAAAAAAAATTTCGCTACTTATAATTCAAAATGTAAATTGCTTCAATGTTTATTAATAAATTAAAAAAATGTTTATTTTAATGATATTTAAACCGATAAACTTGAAATGTTTGCATAATCATCAAGTACTACAGAAAATTTGAAGTTCGAGAAAAGATGTAAGAGACACTTCCTATTTCACTTTTTTTTCATAACTAAATTTTAAAACTTTACTAAGCTAATGAATATATTTAACAGTTTCCATTCTCTAAAAGTTTGAACAATGTGCTCCGACTTTCTTTGTATGAACAGGAATTAATCAACTTGAACTTACTTTTCTAACCAGTAAAAAATAAAAGTACGTGGTATAAATTTTTTATCCGTTGTTCGAAGAATTTATCCTTTCCACCTCCCTCTAAAAAATAAAGAAAGAACTCAATTTAAAACCACTAGAGCTTCTTCTGGAATTATTGTTAACAGGATTATTTTATTCACAATTTAATTGAGTCTAATGACATTTTTTTTAGTCCCTGAAAGCCTATCAGATTCTTAAAAAATGCTTGACGAAATGTAAGAAAAAGTCGATGAATTCCTTTTAAAGCACTCAACAAAATTTATTTAGGAGACTTCTTATTTCAATCAATATTTAAACCACTAATGATGTTAATTCAGTAAAATAATAGTCCGCGAATGCCCAAAGGTAGGAAAAAATTATTTAAAAAATAGTGATGTGTTTATTTCATTAGAAATACCAATATTTTGAATCATTATATTTGATTCACGATTTTTAATGTCCCCAGATTTCTGAAGATTATAAGCCTGCTAATAACTTACAAATATTTAAAAAAATGTAAATTATTATATAATTATCTAAACAACAAGTACATGTTTTGAGATTAATCACTTATTTGTCGAACTATTTTTATAAAATACTTTCACAGATATCATCGCAGATATATGAATACTGTTGTAATTTGGGAATTATGCATATTTTAAGAACAATAAATAATTTTTAATTTATTTTTATTTTCTAATTATGATTCCGTTTTTAATAATTGATGAATTTAATTACCCGTTTCTATAATGTGTTTTTCTTATTTGTTCTTAAATTCCTGTTTATCATAAAAGTATTTTCCTAAAAAAAGTATGCGTCTTTAATTAAACCGTCCGATAATTCATGAATTAAATATATTTATTTTTAAATTAGTTTTATCACTATTAGTTTTCCTCCTTTTTTTAGTTACTATTAAGAATATTAATCGAATGAATTGGATAAAATAATGAATAACACAATTTGTAAATATGAATGATATTTACATAATATATGTAAATAAGTATATTTACATAGACTAAATATTTATTATAGGAATATGTAATCAGAAACATATTTTTATATAGGATGAAGAAAAATGATTTCATATAGTTTCCTTGATATATTAAAAATTCATTCACATTCATTCAATGCAGTTGAAAATAAAGAAAAAGAAGACTGGATTTTCATTGAAAAAAGACTGTCTAGCTTTAAAATAAATTTTTTAACCACTTGATAGATAAAAAAAATGCTTAGTAAGCATAAAAACTGTAATACTTCTGCAACAAATATTTATAATTCAGTGTAAAAAATATCAATGATGATTTTTTCTTTTTAATGAGCATCTTTTAAGTTACATGAAATGAAAAGATATTATTAATAAGCACCTTGAGATCAAATAAGAGGGTATTAATCAGGTGACTTTACAAATAAGAACTGCATTTCTTCTATATATTACTACTTTTTGTATACATTGAAAGCATAGATTCATCATATGATTACAGCTGTTTGTTAAAAATCAATATGCAAGTTATTTTACCTTGAACTTACTAAGATCTATCGATTATTTTTTCATATTTAAAAATAAATACTTTTCTGGAACTTTTCAAAAAGTAAGATTTATTTTTCTTGCTCATTTTTTGATAAGTGCTTTAAAATTGTATAGATATTTTTAAAAATCATAATTTTTTTTTCATATTATCAAAAATAATATTATAAAATTAGTATTAACGTAAATATTTTTATAATACGTATGTTCGCTTTTCAATTTTATTTTCGGAAAAAAGTGTACTTTATCTATATTCAAAACTAAGTTTCTGTAAAAAAAATTCTAAGGAAAAATTCAGAATTTTTTAAATAATTTTTAGAGTTTAATTAAAAAAATTAAATAAATAAATGTCAGAATACTTTATGAAATAATTTGCTATTTTTTTACTCTTTAAACTACATTTCTGAGTAGTTTTCCTCATTTATTTTAGCCCAATAATTTTAATTTCAATTTTAGCATCAGTTTTCAACATTTTTATATGATTCCTTGTAATCACAGAAATTCCTTGTCCTCTTTTGCTCTAATCGATTTCGATTGCGAAGAAATTTTTTTTCAAATTTTGTGGATTTCTTTACTGAATATGTTGGGCGGCTTTTTAATACAGATCATTAATACATGAGAGCATGAAAGTTACTTAATTCCACATTCGGCAAAATTACAATTGATAAGGACAATTGTAAACAATTAAGCTGTATTTATACTATCTTCCCAATGTATATTTCTATGTAAAAGAAGTGTGTTTCATTCGGTTTCCAAGTAACCAAACAACAATTTTTATAATGCTGCAATTTAGGTTTTTAATATACTTTGATTTTTGATTTTTATTTTAAATATTTGGCTCGATAGATGTTATAACTAAACTTAAATATTCATGTTTGAGTTTAGCAAATGAATATAATTTGTTTGTAACATTAGAATAATTTTCTAAATATTTATTTATTTTATATTTTTTAAAAGAATGAGTCATTTTTCTTTTGTGTAAAAATTTAAATGGAAAAGACAATTTTGAAAAAAGCGCTTCGTGTATGAAAAATTTAATATTTTCGCATTTTTTTTTCTGTACCTAATTTTTCCAAATTAGTAATCTATGTTTAGAAATAAATGAATCAGCAAAAACACGGTATTATTAATATGTAGTAAGAAAAAATCCAGACAAGAAATTGTAACCTTGTATTTTGCTTAGGATGTGGAATTAAAAAGACATTTCTTTTATGAAATAAAATATTTTTAAATACTGGCTGATTGATTACGTAATTTTAGTAACCTGTAGAAAAGCGTTTCCTTTTCATTTTCGTGCAGTCTGTAAATATTATTTTTTGTATGATTATTGCTTCTTAAAGGCACTCATAATTTGCGCTGTATATATTTTTTATACTATAGAGAGTTGGTGAGTGAAATATGAGCAATTGTTTCTCTGATCATCAACATATCTATTCTGTGTTAAATTGGTAAAAACAGGAGCATTTACTAACTGGTTGTTTGCAACAGTGTTATGTGCTATCTTAAATGTTTTTCGACTTTCACCTATGCACTGAGCAGGGATGTGATTTCGAAGACTAAATATGCAAAAAATGAAGTTAACTTTAAAGATTCATTTGCATCAAAAGTATTTCTCGATTTTGAATATGGTTAGAAGCTTCAATATTTTAAATATTTGCTTTCTAATAAACCTGCCACTCTGATAAATGAATCATTATCTATAATTCATACGAAGAAGAAAGAAAAAAAATTAATATGTGCGATAAAAAGAAGCAAATTTTCAGGCATTTACTAAACCATTGTTGGTAAAAGAAAATAATATAAGCAAGACGATTTAAACAAATTTGAGAAATTTAGTTCACTTCAAAGATAAGAGTTTGAGAGGTTTAAATGATTTAAGGTAGTATGTGATAAATGGATAAGTAAATTGCAATTCGATCATGACAAGTGAAGATTTGCGTGGGTTAAAAACCAAATATAGAATTTCCAACATGAAAACAGTTCTTCCAATTCTTCAAATAGCGTAAGCTTATATTCTCGAATTGATTGTTTATGATAAATCTGATGGGAATTCATGGGAGAAAAAACTGAGAAAAAGTTTTTGGAATATTTAGAAAGACATCAACTTTTATTAAATTTTAAAAATATGGATTTAGTTGCTCAGTGGAATTTTGGAAAATGTAACTATCTTACTTTTGTATGCGAATTCTCTTAAGTATAAGTAACATCACATAATTTTTAAAAACATTCTATACATGAAATAAAGCATAAGTAATTTTGCATTTAGAGAAGAAAATATAATTCATGGATTTCTAATCTTAAACCCAAGAGTAAATAAAATATAAGCCATATCGCTGAAGGTAGTGTCTACCAGCTCCAGTATACGCTATGCAATGTATTAACTACTCTTCAAATGCCGATTACTTCTAGTGCTTCCCAAAATAACTCGATACTAAATATTATTCCTTTCTACAAATGAAGAAAGAATGTTTCACTATTAGTGAATAATAACGAAGATGATTTATTTTTATTCAGATTTTAATGAGATCTTAGTTGCTAATCAAATTTTGTAAGCAAAAATGTAATAAATATTTTAAGATCAAAAAAGGAAGAATTGTTAATTATCTCTTAGAAGAACACAAGAATTCTAGCAAGTGACTGAATTATTTTAAAAATAAGGTTAGCATTTAGTGCAGGATATTAAGTATTATTTATGAAATTAGACAAGCGATTCCGGTTGAAAAATTGTTGTTAAAAATTTAGTTTGTGTAAAAGGAATACCTCTATTAATTGCAACTCTTTTAATATCATTAGAAATCAATATTATTTTATCTGGCTATTTCTTTACAATTCTGCCAGATAGATTGTACCATAGGGTATAAGAGACAGTCATTTGCTCAAAGAACTAGATTTTTTTTAGTCGTTGCAGATGGATTTCAAAAGGAAATAAATTCTACATCGTTATTCAAAATAGCAATTCATTGTTAAACAATATGAACATTGGTTCCTTATTGCAACAGTTTTGGGTAAATGAAAAATTCGCAAAATTAAATGTGTGTTTTTTTGGTTTGAAGAAGAATTTTGTAAAATTCATCTTAAATCGGCTTGATTTGGATAGATTTACTTAAAGGTTACTTGTTTAGAAGGGTATTAGTTAAATATTAGAAGGAAAGAGGGTGGCTGTTTCTAAGCTACTAAAAATGAAAAATAAATTTAAATTTGATTCAGAATTTGGAAATGAAGACGGTTTTAATGAAATTTTACGGTTTAAAACGGTTTTAAAATTAACTTTAATAGGGAAATCAACAAAAAGCCTATTCTTTCACAATCAGAAACTGATCCTTTGAATTTTTTTCATGTTACCCAACCTAATACAAATCTGCTATTAGCATTTATAGTTGCCGCAATATGATTGGCACAATATTTTACTGATTCACTTTGCAACATAGCGACATAGATTCTAAAAGTAATTTTAAGAAATACGTTGCATTTCAATTCTAAAAGGGTTTCAGTTTATCAAAATAATTATTCTCCATGGGTTTTCGGATACCTCTGAATGTTCATTTATCTTTATAATTTATGCTGTGCTACGAAATGATAACAATGCTACGAAATTCACTACTTTGGTATCTAAAAGGCCTGAGGCCTCTCTGAGGCTGTATTATTTCCGCATCTACATTTAAGTGAATCTCACCTGTTGGTCAAATTATTTTCTGTCTTAATTAATACTTTAAAAAATCCTATTATTTTGTATATGTTGACAATTTCCCAAATTGTCCTTCTCTAATTTCTGAAATTCCACTAGAACCCGTTTATCCCTCTAATATGATTGAACCTAATCCCTCAGAGCAACTGAGAGTATATGTCCTTTAATGGAAATCCATTTGATATTGAAACCAGGCGTGTATCTCCAACAGATTTTCATGATTATCTTACTGTGTTGCGAGGGTCTTAATTTATTTTCATTATTAGTCGCTGAATGACTTAAACAGTGAATAATGAAATATGGTTAGCATAATATTATCAAAAGGAGAAAGTCATTTGAGTAATTATGTTTAGTAAAAAAATTGATTTCTTAATTCAAAAATATTTGTCTTTCATTAATTTAGTTCATGTTCTGACTTTGTTTAAATTAGATTCTCAATTAATCGTAATAAGCATATAAAAAGTTGCTTGAGTGCTGTACTGTGTTGTTTTTCTTTTATCAGATTATTAGATTATGGGATATCAAAGCAATATTTAAGATCTAGTTAGACAGTAATATATTTTCAGTTTTTCACTGAAAAATAGTGTTTTCTTCTTACAATCTAAAACTTTAGATTAAACGTAATTATCATTTCCACAAATAATTTTTTATGACTTTAACAACATCTCGATATTTTTTACTACCAATCAAAAAAACTTCAGAATTTTAAATTATATCTAGTTTCCACGAGCATACTAATTCAAAAAAATTATGCTTTTATGAAAATAACATATAATCTTTACTATCATATAAATATAGATTTTAATTTTAAACATCTAAGAGATATTTTTTTTATATTTAGAAATATCCCCAATCTTATTTAGATATTTTAATTAGATTTCTAAACTACAGATTCTGAAAAAATATGTCACAAGTGGACATAGAATCTTGCAGATCCCGTTAATTTTTAATCAAAATAACGCTTCAAAATACATTAATTGAATCATATGTTATCATATATCTAATTATTTGCGTCAGTTTACCTGCTTTCAAATGATGAAAATATGAATTTAAAATCTTAAATTTTGATCATATATCAAACATGGTGTTGATTCAGAAATAATCCACTTGACAAATTGTTAAAAATAACATTATCAAAAGAAGAATTCTTGTTTAGATTACAAAGAAATGTAATTATTATCTAAATGTACTTCATTGAAATATTTTGAGTTTGCTTCAACTTTTGAGTTTAAGTGAGATAAACTGTTTAGACGTATATATATATATTTGTGTGTATGTGAAAATAAACAAGAAAGGGTAAAAGAAGAATTTTTCCTTGGATTAAATACACACACAATTTAGCGATATACATATACGTCTAAACATAAACTGAAATGAAATAATAATGTTTGTATAAAATATTTTTGAAAAATATTTAATTCATGTCAGGATAAATGCATTAAATATTTTTAAAAATTGGCATTTCTTGTTACAGAATGTCAACTAATATCATTTAAAAACATTATCGCTTAAGAAATTTTATAATGGTGACACAATTTTTTAGAACACAAAAGAAGTTTAGAGGCTAAATTTTGCAAACAACATTCATTGGAATATGATAAAACACTTAGTTTTTTGTATTATGACTAGTTTGTTTTCATATCTGATTCAGCTTGACCTTCAGAACTAATTAAAATATATTCTTTGCGCAAACATAATTTATAATACAATCATAAAAAAATAAATTTAAACAACATAGAAAGTTTTTCTATGCTTTCTATTGCTTCAAATCTCTTAACTGTCACAGCTAAGGACATTTGTATATATTTGAATGACCTTTTAGGAGACATTTAAATCATCATTAACACTATTCTAGCAACTACTTCTCTGAATCGTCACATCTAAGACCTCGGTTTCTGATAACCAGACTGAAATGAAGCGTATGGTCCAGCACTTCCTCTGTTAAGAATCTCGTTAGTCGCAAAGCGAGCCGCTTTCAATCAGACATCCTTTGATCATGAGTACATTATTGCGCATATGCCTTTGTCTAACCTGACAAAAGATCAAATGACATAGGCTGGAAATGGAAGTCGTTGCAGAGTTATATAAAGCATATCTCACTGCAACTTTGAAAGTAAAGACTACAAGAGGATTGTATGTGTCTGACAGCTTTTGAGATTTGGGAAAGATTTTATTAATGTAATGAAACCGTAAATATATTATGAGTTATTGTAGAAATAATATTTTGACGTATTAAAAAGTTATATTTGAACTTTTTAAAAAAAAAATTATGCATAGCATTATAGTACACAGGAATTTCGGTTAGAATGTTATTTATATAAATAAAATTAAAGGATAAAGCATTTATTATTTTTTGGACATACTGAAAATGAATGGTTAAATGTTATCTAATAATCTAGCTAAGCTAGATAGGGCTTGTCCAATACCTTAAGGAATGACCGTGTGAGGCCAAGAAGTTGCTGGCACATATATCTTTGATTCATTCAAGTTATCCGTATCGAACCAATAATGACCGATTAGAACCGGAGTAAAATCTGTAAGTAAAACTGAGTTTCTAAATAAGTAACCAAAATGAATTTAGGAATTCCTTGGTGAAATTTGCAGATTTAGAAAAAAAAATGAAATATAATTATATACTTATCAAGAATATCTCATTGTTAGGTTTTTTTATTTCATTGTTCTCACCGGAGAAGTTCGGAATGTATAGTGGAGGATAGAGATCAACAACGTTTAATAAAATCTTTGCATTCCTCCTTCTCTCTCTTGCAGCACTGTAGCAATTCAATTCAAAAGTATTAGAGCATCCATCATAGAGCTGCATGAAAGCATTATCAAATTTTACTAGCATTTCATTGACTACATTTTCATTTTGTATGATTTTTGTACTAGAATACGTAAAGGATATAAATTTTATTAGAATTATTAGAATAAAACAATTGTTTAATCAAATACTTAAGTTAATCTATACTTATAATAAAGCTCAATGTGTGTGTGTGTGTGTGTGTTGGCGCTCTACAGGCCAGACCGTTGGACCTACAGCTACCAAATTTGGTACATGCATACCTTGGAGGTCGGGAATGTGCAACTCGGAGCCTTTTTTCCTAATTTTTAATTAGAATTTGAATTAATTAAAATTGAAGCGAAATTCCAAAGTTTTTTCGCTATAACATTAGAAAATATTATTGCACAAACAGGATTTTTATATCAATTTAAAAATTAAAAAAATTAGCTTTCTAACGGTATGAGTTTTTTTAATTTATGACGTAAGCTTCTATTTTTAACAAATTTTTAAAGAAATATTTTAAACATGGTTTTAGCACGTGACTGGATAAAATAAAAGAATGCCGGAAGTTCGAATAAAAAAAAAACTATCATCGCAAAATAAATCTAAAGAAATGCAACTTTTAGCACGTGACTGGATAAAATAAAATAAATATAATAAGTGATATTTTCTAAAAAAATAAATGCAACGCTAAGGATTCTATGATCATTTGCAATATCTAAATTATTAATTGAATAAATTATCTTTATTTATACAGGATTGAATTTATACAGAATATGCCCTCAAATTCCTTTCCAATGGTCAATTTGTAAAATATTATTAATATGCATACATATTGTTTAATACTATTAATTTGATCTAAATGAAGTAAATAATTACATTTTATGCAGTTTGAGTCAAACAATGCATTTATGAATAATGAGTTTTAGATTTCTACATACTTTGCTCTGTGAGCCATATTTTACAAAATCTTTTTATTAATATTTTAAATAAAAGTTGCTTCATCAATCAGTCTTCTAAAACAATCATTAAAACTGACTGATTTATAAAATTAAAGAATATTATTAGAAAAATGTGTTCTTTAAGAATTTTCCGTCCATCATCTTAAAGAAAATATTAATTTCAGGCCAATCAATGACCGGAGTTACTTCAAGGCTAAGGAATATGCGATTTAATTGAAAATTTTAGAACCCATTACTCATGGCGAACCAGCTGGTCGCCGAAGGCTGCTAGTGCTTCAATAAAATGAACAATGATGTTTATGTATTATGTATCTTCCTAAAGATTACTCGATTAATTTGGTTGAGTCCAGCAATTGTAGGTATTGTATGCAAGCGAATAATAAATTTGTTATTAAGATTTGCTAAGCTCATTTGAAGTAATGTCTTACTAAAATGAATTCTTAACACAAATTCGGAATATATTAGACGAATAATTATATTCATAACTATTAGAGAAATCTGTTCGTTTTATAAAATAAGTTCAAAGTTAATTTGGATTTTAATCTATTGTTACGATTAAAATTAATAAATTTTCAGGAAAAAATATTTTACAGAAAATTTACCTTTTGAAGTGCTCGTAACTCTAGAAATATTTGCTTGAATTTCAAAAAAGAAAATTCATAAATTCATAAATATTCAAGGTTATATCAATTGCTATTTTGTCGGAAGGTTTTATAAAAACTTTAGAGTATTATCTATTATTGCAAAGTAAAGAAACGAATAATCGTCGTTTGTAAGCTATTATTTTATTCTACAATACACAACCACACTCCTTTCTTAAACTCGTCACATAATAGAGATTCTGAAGTATTTTTGGTTTCTTCTAACGTTACAAATTATTTTATGTGAGATGATAAAGAATTGGGAATTCTCTAAATTTTCAAAGGCTTAATAGCTTAAGACAAAATGTTCATTATATCCTTGTAAAACATTTTTTTGGTTTTCGTGGGAACTTGTGGCTGATTAGAATAACTTGCTCTTGTTGAAATAGAGTATTTCAACAGATTTACTAAATATTTATATTCAACTTTATTGGTTGCTAGAGCGTTTTGAATATTTCAGTTGAGCTAATTTGTATTAACTCTCGCTGATTTAACACAAATAATTTATTCGAAACATTCAATTGCAGTTGTACCTCATCTGCAATGCTAGAAGGCGTAAAGATTTTTCTGCATTAAATAAAACTTATTTTTCACTATTTAGGCATATTTCAACAAATATATCTCAGTCAATATTCGCCATGGTTCCAACTAAGTATGCATAATTATTTATTTCATCATAGTCGTTTGGAATCCTGACTTTAATAATTTATTCCCAGAAATGGGATTTAAATTCAAAAAATGTATTATTTATTTATATTTCTGAAAGTCATAAATATTTCTTTTGAATGTTTTAAAATATTTTCCTATCCAAACACATTTCTAGTGGCATGAAAATTAGGATACCAGCAAGATTGGTAAATTGCAATCCGCATTTTTTTTATTCTTTAAAAATTTTGATAAAGAAATTTTCTAATAAAATTTCTAATGATGACGCAGATGTCAATCATTTGATTACCACACATTTAGTTTCTTAATGAGGGAAATAATAATTTATAATTTTTTTCTGATTCCTAATAAAATCTAAGTTCTCTTATAAACTTGAAAAAAGCATATAACATACCTTATTTTTTAAAAAAAATATTCTTTTTATGGAAGGTTTAGATGCATCTATATTTTAAACCAACAGAAATATATTCTATCTGAAAATACCGAAAAAATTCTATCTTCAGGGGGTTATATTTGAAGATTTATTGAATTTTTGTTCCATTATTTTGTGCTGTTGGTTTGAATAAAATAAAGAAAACAGGTAGATTATATTCTATCCTTAAAAGAAGAAAATTCTTTCTAGGATATTGTATAAGGGGAAAAAAGAATGCGAAGTAGGTTTGAAATTACATTGCGATTTTGCAATTCAGAGCAATGAATATAAATAATTTTATCCCTTAACTAGGGAGATGAAAATTTAGGACGTAACTGAGAAAGTACGATCTACGAGACCGCATTTTCTTTACACTTGAATCAAATTTTCTAATGAAAATATTTGATTAAAAATCAGCATATATATTTTGCCAACGTTTTTCTTACTAAATAAATATGTTTCAAAATTTTTTTCAAAATATTTATCACTGATAAAAGCAAATACGTTGGAACAAAAAAAATTCTTCTCAAATTACATTTGATAACAATTAATATTCTTTAAAAAAATATAGTACTTTATATTTTTAAACCATATTTATTTTTCTAGTATATATAGGTGTATAGAAAACAATATAATTTAAAATTTTGCAATTATATGAATAATACAAAAAATTTCAATGGGTAAATTTGGCCCATTTTTAATCAGTTTTTGTAATTTTCATAGCACAGTAAGGACAAAAAAGACAGGACATTTTAAATTTAGAGGTAAATAATTATTATAAAAATTAGCCTATACATTCTGTATATATATATATCTCTTGGTGTGTTAATATATTTTATAAATTTTTCAAAAAACATTATCACTAGAAAATTTAGTTATGTTTGAACATACATGTAATAATCAGTTGAATTGAATTTTTATCGAAAATCTCTTCTGAAGAATTCTACTTATCACTAAAATTACTTTCTACTTCTTTTAAAAGAGCCTGGTTTATCACTGAGGCACTAACGGGGTGGAGCAGTCTGAGTGATGTCGCTTAAAGAAATAACTGAATTATTTCTAAAATTATCGGCTGAAATCAGTTGAAGAATCGCCTTGGTATTCGTCACGAAATATGAAGCTAGTAGTCATTCCATTCAATTGAGCTAAAAATAGAATAAGGGTGAATGAAAGTACACCGGTAGTGGTCTCACAGGCCGCACGTCCCCAGTTAAGGCTTATATAGAATTTGGGGGAAGGCCGGCATTATGCAAAAGAACAGTTATCTTAAGCTTTATAAAAGCAAAAAAGTATTTAAACTAGAATGTAATTTTTGATGTTCTATCCTTAGTAGCGACATAAAGAATGGAAATTTGCATTTTAAGTTCGTTGATTTAAAATAATTAATTTTTAATTTCACAAGAAATGTATCATAAACAGGAAATTAATATAAATATAATTTATTTTAAATTTTTCTTTTTATTCCAACAACATATCTTCCTAAATATCGATCGATTTCTTAAAAAAAAACACGTTTGAGTCTTTCCAGTTTGTTAATTACTTATTAATTAAGTTATCTAATACTAATAGTTTTAATCGAAATTGTTGCCACCTGAAAAAAAGGGTATTGTGCAAACGAATGTGCGTGTCATCTTCATATAAGCTATATTCTGTGTATTTTTTGTAGGCTGTTCGAAATCATATTTTCTACTTCGTTATTGGCTGTCTGGTACCAGTAACGAGGTAGTAAATGTGACTTTGAACCGCCTACAGAAAATACATTGGTATAGAATAAAAAAGTAGACTTCTGCCCTCGGATGCTCAGGGGCTTTGTCCTCAGACTCTATTGCACTCTCAGCTTAAATAGCTGACAGCTCGTCCTCGAGATTTTAAAAGTACCGTGAGTAATAACATAAAATGTACCAATCAGACACGGTCACTGCATACATCAAGGATGAATTATTAGGAAGAATCCCAGAGGAAATATTATGTTCAGATACGTTTTAAATTTTGCCTTATTTGCAAATAAAAAGTTAATTTCTGACTCTTAACAAAGCCTAACCCACGAAATACATATGGTGGGGCAACATTTTATATATATCTTTTCTTAGCAACCAGACAGTTTTCCTAAAAAGTGCAGTGTCATGCACAAATAGAGATTCGTAATGTACTAAGACATATCACTTTCATTGAACTCAGACATATGAAATATTATTTTATTGGGCCGCACATGAAATAAAAAATTATTATTTGTAATATTTACTCATGGATGATTTGACATGCCATCTATGCACCCGAAAGATTAAAAAAATTCAATTAGAGGATACGTATTCATAATTTAAAAGTATAATGATTTGTTTGAAACATACTTCAATGAAATGTTGCGGAAATTTTGAATGACGGCTTGAGTGTTATCAACAGTTAAAATAAACTATTTAGTTAATATAATATCTTGAATAAAGTTGCAACATATTTTAGAATACAAATTTATATAGACAAGCAAATTAGAAATAAATATTAAGCAAACATTAAGCAAAATGAATCAAAAAGTAGTTCGGCATGGCGCATTTGCCTTTTTATACGGTTTTTCGGAGTTTTGCTTGTAAATAGTGTGTTCTTTGTTTTCATATTTTAATGATATTTTTTTGATTTTATGATTGAGCCGTATTTTGCAGTTTGTGTTGATTCTGATGTGTTTATTTTTGGATTTGCAAGTAATAATTTGCTTAATATTGTATAATTTATTATCTTTTATTTTTGGG
>JAPMOQ010027018.1:27164-38680 GCA_026543055.1 Argiope trifasciata | reverse complement strand
ATATATATATATATATATATATACACGAACACCGTTTTTCAGCCTTGAGCTCCTAGGCAATTACCTAATCTCCTAAGTTGGAAAACCACAATATTAAAGGAGCAAATAGAATAAAAAATATATTGTTACTTGGTTATAGTAATGTGTAAGAGAAAGAAAATTGCCATACCAATTCGGTTTTAAAAAGTTTCCGCTTAAAATCTGTATTCTGAAACTTCCAAAGGAAATATTTAATTTTTGGTTTAATAAATATCGTTTAGTTAGGCTATTTCTAAATTATTCCAGATGTACTCTGAAATGAATATTTATAAACTAGTAAAACTAGTAAGGAATGAATATTTATAAAGTATGAATCATGAATTCTAAAATCTACACGTATTTAATTACACGTTTTACTACTTTTTCTGAGTTCAGAACTGTAAGTTAAAAAAATGTGTGAAAATTTTGAGTTTGATTATTATAATGTGTAAAAAAAAAAATAACTATCATGAGGAAGTGTCTTAAAGAAAGTTTCTGATTCTGAATTGTAAATTCGATTTTTTTAAAAAATCCTTCTTTACATTTAATATTTTGTTTATTTGAGCTTGACGGTAACAATTCTAATCAAAGTGTTGATCTTAATATTGATTAGATGACTTATAAAAAATAAACCAGTAAAAATTGGGAAATAAAATTCAGTAAATGTGTAATAAATCCGAAAAGAAAAATTAAGTTACTTTAAATTAAACTTAATCAGTAAAGGAATCAAATATTAAATATTCCCTTGCTAAAAGAAAATAAAGCAATAATTTTAAAACCAAAAAATAAAAAAAACCTAAAATTTAAGTTTTAATATATTATTGAGAATTAAATTATCTTGGGAAATTAGAAACAAAAAAAAAAGCATGATTTATTATTTCAAAAGCAAAATAATGTATTATATTGATATATAAACTATATTAAATATAATATTTATATATTTATGTATAAAACAGTGTATAATAAAATAATAATAATAATAATATCTATATAAAATTTTATTGTCCTTAGAACATTTTATAGTTATCATGCGAACATAAATTGATTTCATTATATGAGTGAGTTTCTATATATATAGGCTGATAATCAAAAAATGCAATGAATAAAGTGTGCCATATCATGCTTGATCTAAAATTGGAGATCTATTTGAACCAAATACATACCAAATCCATACATGAAGTCTCCTGAAAGCGTTTGTTCATTTGAACCACAAAAACTCGAGAAATAGTAAACGGATAGTGATGATATTTATACCATTTATTAGGGAAGGTTTTAGTTCATTAAAGTCATATTGAAATAAAAAAAGTTAGCTTTATAATTGTTATTTTAATTATTCCGCGCATGCGCGAAAACCTCAAATTGCGCATTTTCAAATAGCAAGAGCCATGGTATGCATATACGATGCGTTTTTTTTTTTTTGTTGTTGTTGATGATGTCGGATATTAAGCAGCGATTCAAATCTCATTATGCCCAAAAGAAGAATGTGCGACTTTGGTCGGAACACATTAAATGCAAAAAAGTTTTGTTTTACAAAAAATTGTTTTGTAGATATGTTTGATAATTTCTAAACATATTTCATATTTGTTTGATGTTGCGTAACATGCCCATATCATATCGGGTAGAGGTTAGACTTGTTTTAATTAAGTTTCAACTAATTTTTCATCTTGGATGCAATGCCACGGTAACTCTGTAAGGGTACTGCTACTAATTTATATATTAAATGTGATGGATTTGCTTAACAATAGAAATTTTAAAATAAAGATTATTTTAACATTGTTTTAGAAATTCTAAAAATATCGATTGAATGCCTTTTGAATAGTTTTCCAATATAAGGTAGCAGTCAAAATTATTTTTTATTTCTTTTCACGCAAAAGATGTCATTCTTTTTTCTTACACTTTCCATGACATGTGTAAATCTGGTTATTTCATAGAATATGTTAAAGGACTTTTCTTTCATAGAAAGAAAACTAAAAGGAACTTCGAATTCAAAAATATTCTCAAAAATTAAAACTCTTAGAATATATTATCTAACGAAAATGACAACTTTAAAAGGAAGATTAATTGTTTGAAGAGTTGAAAATTTGGCTTCCAGTGCTTTTACAGAAACATTTTCAAATGTTCTTCCTCAAAAACTAATTTTAATTTTGATGAAAAGGTAAAACAGATAACCTTCGGAAAAGACCATTGCTAAACGCCATATTTTTGTTTATAATGATATATCACTATGTTTTTCTATGAATTATTTATGAGTTAGGAATACATCTAGATTTTCAAATGTAATTGAAGTTGTACGGTTAATATATTTTTGCCATTTTGAGGAAAGATAAATGGGGGAAAATTTTATTACTATAGCATTTATTCATTTAAAACGTGTGTTGTGTAAACGGTGCAATTAATAATCATAAAATTTTCCTAACATTTTTTTTTTCAAATTTTTAGTAAAATGTATTGTTTATAAATATAAAGAAACCGTTTGTTTATAATATTTTGGAAAAGTGTTTCTAATTCATATTTCGTTATTATTTCTGTTTGTGGTGCTGTAATTGCTTGTTATATTTTAGTTATGGTGGCTAGTTTAGTTTAGTTACATTAACGCCCCGTAGTGAAGCAACACTAGGGATATTTTGGGACGAACCTCGTCATTTTGAAACACGGTCAAATCACGAGGACGACACCTGAGCTGGCACCCCCTTCTTCAAGTCACATAAGCGGAAGGACATTTGTACTGACATATTTAACGTGCAAGAGACCCCCTTACACGACTGTTCTTCGGTGGAATCGAGTCTCGAACCTGAAACCCTCCGGTTCCGAAGCCAAAACTTTACCACTAGACCACCGCGGCCCTCTTTAGCTTTGGAACGCTTTTTTTTTTTTTTTGTACTTTTAATCTTTATGACATTTCTCTCACAAGAAAACACGATTAAGATACGATACACTAATATCAAATTAAGGAAAACGAATTTACGACTGTTTACATCGTACAGAAACAGATTATTGACTCTCAAAACGTTTAAAATTATTAGTGGAAAAAGTTAAAAAAGATTTTAATTTCACTGATGTCTTGTATATAGAGTGGAAGAAACTTTAGGTATTATTAACGGAAATCATCCCGAATTTTCAATACATCAAAAAGTTAGATCACAGATAAACTGAACAATTACGTTTTCAAGAGACGTGATGCCCGCGAATACCTCCATTAGTAACGGTTCATGTGCATTAAGTATGGAACACATGTAAGACAATTAAAATTACACGACTTTAACTTCTGATATTTTGGCAAAATCATGGTCATGGATTTGCGTTTAATCGATTTGATTAAGATTAAAATTATCACTATCTCCGATGAACCAACTGATCATGAAAAGCAATTAGTATTTAACAAATTGCCGGCGTCCTGGCCTAGGGGTAGCATGTCTTCCTCGTGATCTGGGCGTCCCGCGTTCGAGACCCATTTTGGGCATGGTTGTTCTGCGTTTTATCTGTGAGATGTATGAATGTGCCCCCCTGTAAAAAGGAGTTGTGCAAGCGAATGTGTGTGTCACCTTCATTTGTGCTAGTAGTCAGATTTCTGCCTTCTGGATGCTCAGGGGTCTTTACCCTCAGAAGTTACTGCACCCTCTTTCCATGGAAACACGGCCATGGCATCATCATTTAAAAAAATTTTCGGATGAAAATGTTAAACGAAGTTTAGATACTAAAAATACATTGATAAAACTTTTAATAATTTGACTTCTTTTTATAGTGTTCCCATTACAATTTTTATTAAAAAAATAATAAACGGAAGGAATTCAGAGCCATAACTTTTTTCTATTTAATAAAATTGAGTAATGTGTGAAAAGCATGGATGAAAGCCTTTTTTCGACAGGAAAATTTTATTGCTCCTTTTCATTCTTAATCATTTTCGTGAAAAGTATTTATGTCCGATAATAGGAACATTTGATATCATTAATCTTGTTGAAACGAATGCCAGAATCTACAGACGGTGAAAAAAACGAAAGTGTCAAGTTTTCCTTATTATAAATACATGATTAGATCTGACGTATAAAGAAATTTCCATGTCGGCTTTTTTTTTTTTTTTTTTTTTTTTTTTTGTATAAGATACTAAAATGTCTTTTCTCGGGTTTTTTTCAACTTACGTGACTTTATTATCAATTAACTGATTCATATGATTGACATATTCTAAACACGATCAGCTGAAAAAATAATGTTTACTTTAATACATAATGTTTTGATATGAATTAAATAAATAGATATCACATATTTTCTTACTCTGTAACATTTTTATGCGCATTTCAAATGACACTTTAATTTATTAAAATTGTTTTATCTAATGGATTAATTACGCTTTAATCTAGAAGACACCATTTATGATCACCTTTTTTAGTGATCAGAGGGTGCTTTTGAATTTATCATATTGATTTTCATTTAATTTTTAGCCAAAAAAAAAAGTAACTGTAAGAAAGTATAAGGATGTAACAGTAACATAATTCTTCTCTTCTCTTTTGGATACTAGATGGCGATGCCTAATAGGCTATCCCATATGCCATCCCATAATGCATTGCGCATTGTGAGGTTAATCAGAATGAGATGTGATACTGTATTGATAAGCTGCTTGCGTGAATGTCTTGTCTTTGGGTTTGTTCAGTGTGTGAATGTGGTTATTAAAGAAATGTTCCTGAAATCATTCCTGTTGCTTCTTGCACAGATCATAATAATCTACATTCCATCACAGGTTATATTTTAATTTGTTGAATCGTTTATATATAACTTCTTATCCATAGTTCAGTCAAATTGTTAGAGAATAAAGCCGTGTTATTTCAATTGTCTTTCATATACTCTGTTTATTATGTACATGCACCTTTTTAATGGAGACTAGTCCTATGACATTATGGAACTGTTAAAAATGTAACTGTCCAGTTGTATTGTATCTTCACTTTTTTTTATTCGTCTTGTTATCTAAACAGATATTGAACCGATTCCTTCTTCTGTAGCTTTCAACATTAAAAGGAAATAACGCTATTGAATATCTGATAAACTAATGGAAACGGTTTGAATTTTAATACTTTATTTTCTCATATGTTTCTATGAACAATCTAAAGCAGTTATTTTATATTTTTGCTGTTCGGTTTCATTGTATATTGAAGATAAACGAGCATGCAATTACGATTGCTTCTTGTTAATCAATTGCTTTTTATTATAGACATATCTACAATCCAAAATCTCATACTTAATTTTAGGGATTTTGCGTTATACATTTTTAAACTATGAAATTTGAATAAACTAGCACACCGGAATGAGATACAGACATGAGTATACAAAATTGGGGAAGTTAGAGAACCTTTCAATTGACATTTATTAAATTTTTAGGTGCTAGGATAAGCATTTTTACTTTTTCGTCTAAGTTTCGTAAACCTGAAAAAAGAGAACGAGAGAGAAAGGAGAGGGGGGAAAAGAAGAAACCATTCGAATTCCGGATTTTGTAAAATCTCCGAGTTTCAGATCTCACAGAAATCAAAAAACTTTTTCAAGGGTTTTTTTTTTTTTTTTTTGAAAAAAAAAATATTTGACTTTCCGCTTGCCTGTAAATACGATAACTCAAAACCACTTTCAGATAGAGAAGTAAAACTTGATTTTAATACAAATTTGATAAGTCTGCCTACATTAAAAATGGATTATTGTAATCAAATTTTAGACTGCTTCCTATCATGCAGATTTTGTGCCTAAATTTTTCATTAAATCCTTTCTTCATAAAAATTACGGACCACAATGCTTCTTTACTATAGGGCCGCAGTGGCCTGGTGGTAAGGTCTCGGGTTCGAAACCGGAGAATTGCTAGTTCGAGGTCCGTTTTCACTGAAGAACCGCCATGTGAGCGGGTCTGATGCACGTTAAATCCATCAGGGCCAAACGTCCTTCAGCTGGTCTGGCGTGGAAGTTTGGAGAGGGGGGTACCAGCTCAGGTGTTGTCCTCGTCATCTGACCGCGGTTCAAAATGACGAGGTCCCTCCCAAAATAGCCCTAGTGTTGCTTCAAAACGGGACGTTAATATAACTAAAGCCGGCGTCCTAGCCTAGGGGTAGCGTGTCTTCCCCATGATCTGAGTGTCCCAGGTTCGAGTCCCGGTTCGGGCATGGTTATTCTGTGTTCTATCTGTGAGATGTATGAATGTGCCCTCCATGTAAAAAGGGGTTGTGCAAGCGAAAGTGTGTGTCACCTTCATTTGTGATGGAAGTCAGATTTCTGCCCTCTGGGTGCTCAGGGGTCTTTACTCTCAGAAGCTACTGCAACCCCTTTTACGTGGAAACACGGACACGACATCATCATCAATATAACTAATCCTATATCATAGCTTCGGACAGCAGTGTTCCTAGTTTGAAACACGATTTCACAGAAGAATAGCCATATTAACAACTTTGGTGGATGGCAAATGTGTCGAGATCGAACATTTTTTTGCATGGTATGGCGCGAACAAGGAAGGTTTACCTGCGCAGGTGCTATCCTCGTTATCTGATCATTTTTCAAAACTTTGTGATCTGTCCTGAAATAGCCTTAAACTGTTTTCCGAGAAAGTTTTTCTGTCAGCTCAGATGAAATCTGTTTGCATTTTCGGAAATTTATAGCAATCCAGAGGAAATTTATGTATCCGGCTGTCTGAATATCAGTTAATACGATTACAAAAGGAAAAGAAAAAAATAATATAGTGACTCTGCATCGAAAGTGTAGATACGATCAAATTTGAAAGCAAATCCTTCAAAAGACTGATCATTTGTTGGTTTGTACTTATCCAGGCATGTAAATGCGGTTACTCAAAAAACGCCATGACATAAATATATGAAAATTGATATGATTATTCAACATTGCTGGGAATGCAAAAAATATTCTCTGAAAATTTAAATATATTCAATTTCGAATTCATCTCTTCTAAAAATTTTACACTAGAACAATTTAAAACAATGGTCCGCCATTACATAAACGCATCTCACTTTGCATATAATAAATTCTCCACTTCTTCCAAGTGATTACTTTTCTAGTTTGACAAGTTCATTTCTGAAACCAGTACAGCAGCAGCAGACAAAACTTTTTTTTTCTGTTCCATCGAATTAAATATTCGTCAATATGAAAAAGAGAATGGAACGGCGTATTTCCCCTTATGTTTCAGCGAATGGCTGCTCTATCTATCTTTCGGGGCGTCTAAGTGTCTGGAAAAAAAAAAAAAAAAAGAAAAGAAAAAGAAAAGAAAAGAAAATCTGTAGAAATGGATAGTTGCTGAGGGTCAGGCCACCAGCCTCGCTCGTTTTCTGTGTCACCCTGACTCTATAAGAATTTCAGCGTGTGAAAAGTGGGTGCTTAATGTAAATAAAAAGAAGGAAATGCTTAACACGTGTGTGCATTTTTCGAGAGCTCTTCTTAAAACTGAAAACTTAGGTTTAAAAAAAAGGATAAAAGCTTTTTTTTAATACTTGGGTTGAATAATTTTTAAATGTGCTATTAAAAGGTTTTATTTCATTAGAAAAGTTGCAAATATGAAAAAAAAATTGAAATATTATACACTAGCTGGTATTCGGCGCGCTGCTGCCGCAGAAGAAATAATCTTGGAAATATCGTTTGGAATTTGAAATAGTTTTCTTGTTTAGTTAAGAATGATTGGAAAAAGCATATTTATTTTCTTGTCGGCAATGAATACATTAATTGAAATTGAAGGATATATAAAGAAGCATAAATAGTATTTATTCTATTTTTATTATTTTATTCTACAAACAAATACTCATTTTTATGCATTAGATTTGTGTATTCTTTTAGAACTGTAATACTTGACGTTCTTTCAGAATGGTAATGAAAGAAACTAGTTAATTTTTCTCGTCATTCTTTTCATATTCGTTCAAAATTCTCAAGTTTAATGTTAAAATATGTGTTTAAAATATTTTCTTTTAAAATTGATTAAACATAGAAAATATATTTATACCATTAACTATAATATTTTCCAAAGTTACTGCAAAAAATGTTAATATTTCATTAAATGTCTAGTTAAAATTTCAAACTTATAGGATTGGTTTCCCTAAAACTTTCTCGCATACTCTGTAATAGAACTATTACCTCAGAGAAAGACTTATATTGCATTTATGCACAATAGCTGCAAAATATTAACCTGTAGCCTTGGCAACATTAGTTCTTACAGCTCAAGTACATTCTACTTCTGGCGTTGGCAACAGCAAGAAATTATTATTATTATTTTAGAATAACTGGCTAATGGAGCTTTGCAAATGTTATCATTTTCCTATTTAATTTTGTTGCAGTTGAAACTTTGAATTAAGTAAATCATTAATGTGTACGGCATATTATTTCATCAAATATTTAAAGTGCTTTAAGAATTATTAATTAAATATTTATTTTTTTAATGGATGAAGTTGTGTGTTATTCTTCATCGCTAAAAATCTTTTACATATTTAGTATCTTTACTGAATTTGTTGTGTTTCCTTCGCGAGTAATTTGATGGTTAATCCATGAGTAATAAATACAGTAAATAGATCTGAAAATACTTTTTATATTTGAGGATTGTATTATGCCTATAATGCCTATATACTTATAACCATCCCGTAACTGGATTAATTCCCAGTGAACGGTACGCTCCTTGTCAGCCACCTTGTTTTTGGCGACTATTGGCGAAACACGACTCCCGATAACGCATACAAATCAAAGGAGAGAACGAGGTTACCATCTTTTAACGGGAGAGAAAGGGTGAAGTTGACAAGGAGAAAATAAGCATCGCCCGAGAAATGGCGCCAGAAATACGCCAAAAAAATTGCCAAAATAATAGCGTACCGTACACTGGGATAGAGCCCGTAACTGCAAGTAATAAGCAGTCGAAGTTTTATCGGAAACGGATGAGCAGTGCGACAACGCATAGGAGACATACAGACAAACATTCATTTTTATTTATATAGATTAAATAAGATACCAGTAAAATGCATTATACAAGGATTATTCAAAAACTTATATCCGTTTTCTTATAAAACAAAACATCATAGATTTTCTTTTCCTAAAAACTTTATTTTTTAAATTTCTTAGATGTGTCTATTTTTCTACAAAGTTTCCATATTTGTTTAAACATTAGTCATAACGTTCTACAAGCTTCTGTATACCCAAGTCGTAGACGTCTGTCGCCGGTGAGGATAACCAGTCTCGATCTGCTTCTTTTACTTCGCCAAATATGGCGAAGCACTTGCCCCGAGAAACACTTTTAGGTTGCGGAATAAGGGAAAATCATTCAGCGCCAAGTCTGGACTGTATGCTGGGTGGTCAATTGTTGCCATTCAAAAGATCTAATCAGATTTTCTGTTTGAATGGCAGAATGGACATTGTCATGCTGCAACGAAACTCCTGACTTCAGCAGTTTAGTTTAGTTATATTAACATCTCGTTGTAAAGCAACACGAGGGCTATTTTTGGACGGACCTCGTCATTTTGAACCACTGTCAGATGACGAGGACGACACCTGAACAGGCATCGCCCTCTCCAGACCACACCAGTGGAAGGAAGTTTGGCCTGACTGATTTAAAGAGCAAAAAACCCCTCACACGACGGTTCTTCTGTGGAATCGAGTCTCGAACCTGAAACCCTCCTGTTCCGCAGCCGAAACCTTAACACCAAGCCACCATCCCCAATCAACGTCAGCAGACTACGCCGCTTATTCTGTATTGCACGTCTAAGTTTAGTTAGGGTGCGCAGTAAGCGGCTGCATTTATTGTTGTCCCTTACTGCATAAACTCGACTAACAAGACCCCATGTCTATCCTAAAATATAGTTGCCATAATCTTGTGTGTTGAGTTTGTCTGCTTGGCCTTGACTCTGACTGGTGTTGTTGTGTGACGCCATTCCATTGACTGACCTTTAGACTCTGGGGTTCTGTCAGAAATCCATGTCTCGTCCCTGTGACAATCTTCTCTAAAAATTGATCATCTTCTTTATGATATCAATCCAAAAAAATCAAGAGCACAAGCCATTCTTTTCAGTTTGTGTTCCTCAGTTAAGTATCCTGGGAACCCAACGTGCTCATACTTTGCGAATTTTCAAATTTTCGAAAACGATTTTGTGCTAAGTTGTTCTAGCAGCATTCGAAAATTCCAATACTGAAGATGAAATTGTGAATCATTGGTCTTCACAAATCTTTTCGTCCACGGCATTGACAAATCATCTGTGATCATGGATGGTCGACCTGAAAGCGGTTCATCATGAACATTTTCTCATCCGTCCTTAAAAAGTGTCACCCACTTACGCACTCTGCTGCTACTCATTGCATTTGACGCATAAATGTCACTTATCTGTCAAGGAATTTCCGCTGGTGCAACGTTCTTTGCTGTGAAAAACCGAATCACTGACCGTATTTCATAGTCGCCGGGCTGATCGATTGTTTTAAACTTTTTGAAGTAGCACTGTACTCAGTACACTGCAACAATACTAATACAAATGACGTCGTTTGACGAGCAAGGCATGCCTGAAGTTGGTACACATGCGCGTTTCAATGTTTCAATGTGCGTGACATTCGATTAGCAACGACGATTCGGTTTAGTTACCGAATAACTTTCGTATATGATGATATGTATGCAAATTAACATTCATCGTTGCGAACATTTTCTTAATTTTTTCATGCTTACTATGGACGCATTATATACTTTTTCAGGATTATTTTTGCCAGACAATTTTTTTAAAGTAGAAATTTTTTATTTTTTTAAAATCTGCTTTTACCACGATTGAAACAATAAACGAACAGAATTGTTCTCACAATTCTGCTTTTTTTTTTCTTCTTTCTAATGGGTACATAATTTGTAGTTTTTTAAATGATCGAATTGAAAAATAAAACTGGATGCATCAAATTTTATTTGAGAACTATAAAGTTTAGTTCATCAGTTAAGTATTAATTATTAATAACTCATTTTATGTATTTATTTATTCATTGAATTTAATCACCAAAATCGTTTTCAATATCAAAGGCATCAATTCTTAAATTTTTACCTGATGTAGTATTGTATAGTATTGTATTTAAAAACCTAGTATTAATTCAAAAAAATAATCAAAATCAGAATTGCTCAGAATAATTTCTTTTTCGAATAATATAGATTTTCTATTGTTCATTTTTACTGGAATAATTTTTTAAAAATTTCTATTCAGTTCTCTTATATAAATTCTTACATTTACATTTCAAATAAAATTCTCGTATAAATTAACATATACGTTACGTTTTCACATATATTCTTACGTATTCTCATATATTTATTTTAATGATATATCATTTCAAAACGAATGTGTCTTTAGTTTCAGGATTCTTTCTCTTCCGATGTGGCTGTCAAGCCAGTGGTCATTGAATTCGACCATGAGAGATACATTGCCGGGGAAAATCGCACAGGAATCCACAACTTCGCAAAACATTCCTTTAACCTACAAGTGAGCGACGCAATACTAGTCGATAGAGACATTCCAGATTCTAAGGGCCCATTGTAAGTA
>JAPMOQ010027018.1:9159-27154 GCA_026543055.1 Argiope trifasciata | reverse complement strand
TACTAGTCGATAGAGACATTCCAGATTCTAAGGGCCCATTGTAAGTATTCAGAAAGCTATTTCCTGGTGAATAAAGATATACGGTTCTACACTATTACAACAAATAATTTTAATATAAATAAGTTTGATTTTATTCAAATTTATCATAATTAATGTCTTATGCCGATTGTCTTTATTTTCTCGTGCACGTTGTATGCAGAAAATATTGTAATCGTCAAAAAATTCGAGCTCGAGATTTTGACGAATTTCCTCGTTTTGACCTTCCTGAATTCGAAAAACATATTTTTGAGAATTGTCCTTCTGTCTATCTGTAATAATGACAACTCAAAAACGTCTTCACTCAAACTGTTGAAATTTTGTATAAGGTCTTTACATTTGTAGATTTTTTTTCGAATTTTGAATAAAATTTGTTTCAGTGGAAGGTCTTTTGACCGACTGATTTCATATCAGACAAAACGATAATCACAAAACGAGTAACAAAGTAAGAAATATAGATAAGATTTGGTACTCAGATTTAACATCTATAATGAAAACATCTGTGAAATTTGGAGCCAAATCCCAAAAAGGTTTGATTGTCAGTAGATCTGTACTTTCAGAAACATGTAAACGCGATAATTCAAATTTATATGTATGTATGAAATTTGATATATGAAAAATATAGAAATTTCATACATGATTTTATGATTGCAAGTGCAGTTTTGTGTCATATCTTTGTTTCAATCTGTTGAGAAAAGCGTGTCTAAAGTACAAATTCAATTTTTAGATACTTTTAACCCATGTCAGAAATTAATCGCCAAATAACTCGCCAAGGATCATTTGATAGATTTAGTAAATATGCTAAATTCATGCTGAAAGTCAGTATCTTGTAACTATTATAACCTGAACTATATAAGGCATTATCTGACATGACAAGAGAACTTATTTATTAGAGAATATGCAAGAAATTTTTGAAGTAATCACTCGCGGTTGGTGTGGTATGCAACCTAACCGGCTAACTAATAACGACAAAAAAAATAATAATAAGCACGTATCTTTCGAACACAAGAAAGCTCCATAAATGTTAAACGGATTCAACAAAAATTTTCTCATGGTATTCTTAAGTATATTACTAGGTCAACGATGTAAAGTCCTTTCAAAATTAGTTATTTCTTAAGATATTTATTTAAACGGTGATAATTAATTAATTTTCTCCAGTTATTTTTGGAAGATTAATTGCGCAAAAATTAAATTTACAATAACTTAAAAGAAAAATAAATTATCTTCTCAGTGAGCCATATTTCTTTGTGGAGCAGTTTTTTTCCAATTTTAATAAAGTCTATCAAAAATAATTAAGGTCAGTTTGTGACAGTTGAATTCAAACCAATTTATTATTATTTTTTCAAAAATGTAATTATTAAAACTCTTTTGCAAAATAAAGATGAGAATTCAAAATTACCCTTCCCTTAATTTTTTAAATAATTCTTTTATATTTAAAAATGGTAAAAGTAAAATTTAAGGTACGGACCTCGCCAAACTGCGCCAAATTCGACAGAATAATTGTTCTCCATCTTGGATTGCTCCAAAATGGTGCTATTACACCCATGTGGTTAAAAAAAATTTTAATTAATAAAATGAAGGAAGAAAAATTTAGTCTTTAAAACAGATAATAGTCTTAAAAAGGGTAGAAATTAATACATTTTCACTCAAAATGAGACAAAATTTCCAAGAAATTCAACGAATTACTTAGCCCAATCGTGGCCTCCGAGATCTCTCGGAGGCCACGGCCCAATAGGGTAAAAGTAAGGTTAAGGGTTGCCATAGGATAGCCATTGGTCAAGCAGAGGCTACCATATTTGGCGATATAATGCCAAGAAAAATTCAAATTTGGCTCCGTACCTAAAACTTTACTTAGCCCTTAAAAATACTTTTGAAACAATTTATTTATTAAATTAATGGAGCTTCTTTAATTAAATTATTGTCTTTGAAATCTTCATCCTTCTAAAAATTTTAAATTAAAAGTTAAATAAGATTTTGTTGTTTTCCACGTTGCCTTCAAAAATACAGTTATACAAAATCATTTTTGTATTATACTAAAGTTTTGAGAATAATTTTCAGCGACATGAATTCAAATTTACGTTTTATTTTCTTCACACAGTTTAACAAATCCTTCAAAATTTATTTTATTTGCATTTTTTTGTTGTTGTTGAAAACAAGTATCTCAGAGAACTATTGCCAAAACTTGTTATCTAAATTGTGGAAGAATACTAAAAGGAAAAGTTAAATCCAGACGATATCATTTATAAGAGAAACAGATTGTCATTGGCTCCGATCCAAAATCACGCTCTCTCTGTGCATAAAGTGAAGTTTCTTTCTTTCTTTTTATTCCTTTTTATTTTTGTGAATGGCAACATCTATGTAAGTAGAATTGTAAAAATAAATTTTTGTTACTGAAATAAATGGAATTAGATTAACATACTTGTTATTTTGTTTTATGAAACTGCATCAAAATGGAAAAACGGCTGAATGAAATGAAATTCAATTGGTAAAATCCTATTTTATCCCACCTCTGGCGACTTTTTCAAAATCTCGCCAATTTTTCAAAATCTTGCCAAATCGAAAGTATTTGAATTAAAAGGTTAAGAAAAAAGAATTCTTTCCTTTCACCAAAAAATTCTTATTATTCGCCAAAGGTGGGCTAAAATAAGATCGACCCATTCAAATTTAATCCGATCACAGATATGCATTTGGTTTATTATCCTTTTTTTAATGAAAAATTAACTGTTTAATGAATTTTTTAAAAACTTTTGTCAAACCCTTCCTTAAGTTAAAGCATTTGTGAACAAATGTTAAAGTATATCTTCAACAAATGTCACGAATGTTAACGATGGAACTATTCAACTAAGAGGTCCAAAACTTTCCTTCGCTTTTAAATCGCCCGAAAAAGTTTTTCTACGACGAAGACATTCCAGAGGAAAAGAAAGTGTGAAAAATGACCACTCTGTTATCGGCAAAAATTTATGGTTTACTAAGGAATCTATTTGATCCTGATAAACCAAAGGATAAAAGCTTCAAAGACTTGATTATGGGCCGCGATAGCCTGGTTGGTAGAGCATCAGTCTCGTAACCGAAAGGCCGTGAGTTCTGTCCTCTTCTCGGATAAAGACCGCCTTGTTGGCTAATGGCAGTTGGTAAATAGGTCGTGACTACAAAGTCCTCCAAGTTCCCATATTTCCCACAAATTATACCTCTGGAGGTACTGAATCAGGGATGAGTCGCTCTCTGATTTAGATCTAAATTCTAACTTGCGGAGGGATGAATGCGTGTATGAATGAGTTCGACAGCCCCCTAAAAAGGATTGTGTCGTGTGTGTTTGAGCAAAGTCGTACTTTCACCTTAACCTTCACCTTTCACCTTAACAACGAAAGACGCTCACTTCTGCCTTAATTCGAAAGAGCTACGTTCATTCGTGTTTGGTGGGGTTGACCAAGTGGCATTAGACTCACCACCACCAAGTCTACATTATATACATTGTTCTATATATAGAAATGTAGAAAATAATGCAAATACAAATCTTTAAAGCACGTTTTTTCTTTTCTAAGATGTAAAAATCGAATCTACAGCATTCCAGCCAGCTATTCCGTCAGCATTGTGATAAGTTTCCATAATGAGGCAAGATCCGCCTTATTGCGAACTATAGTAAGGTAAGTTGTTTCAGCAATTCTTTTATAAATATTCATGTGTTTATGCATATTTATTAAATTTTTATTAACTAATATTCTTACCTGTCAATCCTTTAGCATTTTAAACCGGACACCAGATAGACTACTAAAAGAAATTATTTTGGTCGATGATTTCAGTGATAATGGTAAATATCTCTCATTATTAGTGCTTAAAAATGTTTAAGAATATTTTCTTAATTTTGTCTACATTTGTAAAAGTATCATAAATTACTAAGCCTACAATAATTTATTCACATTCTTTATATGAAACGCCAAATAATTCCACTAATCATGAGCTTTTTTAGTGATATCCTGTGCTAATGCAAGCATAAGTACTGACATAGAATTAGATAGTTTTCTTTAATTTATTCAATATTTATTAAGTTATTAAAAGAAACCTAATGAAAAGCCTTTCGTTTTTCTTTTAGCTCGGGACGGCTCAGAGCTCGTAAGCTTTCCTAAAGTGAAAATTTTCCGAAACAACCAAAGACAAGGTAACTGTTATTGTAAATTAAAATAGATCAATGAATATTTAAGACATTTAATCAGTTAGTAAGTTTTTCTATGAAATTTTAAATTACTTAAAATATACGATTTAAATCATTTCGAGCTTTCATCTTTATGTACGGAATATTACTACATAATTCTCAATTCACCATTATATTCATTGTGGAATAAGAATTTGTATTTATCCTATTTTATATTATGGTATGCTATAAATATGTTACGACCAGTGTGATTAATTGGTTAATAATTACTAGATACCTTTGACGACCAGTTGATTAACAAAGATTAATGATAGATAAAAAGGCCAATGGAATACTTTAATTATATTTTAATGGCTTTCGCTGTCAAATATTTTTAAATTACAAATTTTGATAAGGATATAACTCATAATGCCGTGTTGGCTAACGGCAGTTTGGGCACGTTAAATAGGTCGGGACAGCAAAGTCCTCCAAGTTCCCATAACAAAACGATACCTCTAGGAGGGTACTGAATTAGGGATGAGTCGGTCTCTGATTTGGATCTAAATTCTCACTTGCTGAGGGATGAATGAGTTTATGAATGAATTCGACAGCCCCCTAGAAAGGATTGTGTCGTGTGTGTTAGAGCAAAGTCGTCCTTTCACCTGAACGGTGCTCGTTAACAACGAAAGGCGCACACCTCTGCCTTAATTCGAAAGCTCTGCTCACTTGGGCTTGGTATGACCAAGTGGTAATAGACAACAACAACAACAACACTCATACTATTTTAAAAGCTTTAAAGAGTTCTGTTATTTGTACTATGCATAAGCGCAACCTTGAGTTTCGATCCCGGGACCATTGGACCCGTAGCCGCGTAACATAACCCCTAGATAAAAGTGTACACTCGTGTCTGGAAGTTATTTTCTGGTTTATGAGCTTACCACAACATTACTCTCACTCCAGTGAGTTGGAGGTGAGTTCAAGGATGTTATGGCATCCAATGTTTTTGTCGGGCGAAGAATTTTTATAGCGTTATGGTGAATATGGTATATGAACGCTTTATGACGGTTTTTTCTACCGGTAGAGGGCGTGACGAAGACTGTATTTGTAAGTTCAGAACCGGGCCACCAATATACTTTCTTGAGGTTCGATCTCCAGCGTTGGGGTAACCGAGACATAACCGAGTGACAAAAGTGTACATTCGTGTCCGGAAGTTGTTATCTGGCTTATGAATCACTACACATATAAAAATTTTATATATTTTTATATACCCAATTATATCTTGGGAAAGAACAGCAAAAGTTAGAAATTGATGCACTTTAAAAAACTTTTTTCCTTGCTTAATTTTGAAGCGAAAGCTTAAGGTATCCGACTACATTTAAAGGGAAATTTTTAAAAAATTGAATTTTTAAAAAAACTATTTAAAATTACGGTTTTTAGATAAATTGTTCAATTTTGATGTAGAATACTATAAGTACAACAAAAGTATTTAAAAATAAAATATATTTTGTGAAATAGGAGTATTTGTAGAAACTTTTAATGAAATTTGATCAAAACGGTTAACATTCTACACAAAGTTGTAAGGCAGCAATCCTTTTCTTCTTTGCACAAAAGTTATAGAATATAATGATGAATGAAGTAAACGAAAATCTAAGAAAAAATTTGATTTTAAAAAGTTATGGATAAAAATTTACATAAATATGCTTTTTTTTCTGAAAACACCTACAAATGAAAAAAGTATTTCCCCAACAATAAAATATAATAAAAAAGTATTTCCCCAACAATAAAATATAATAAAAAAGTATTTCCCCAACAATAGAATATAATGACGAATGAAATGAACCAAAATCTAAGAAAAATCTTGAGATGCAAAGAAGTTATGGGTAAAAATATAAGTATATATACATTTTCCCCATAAACTTAAAATTTAATTTTTCTAAAACCGCCTATAAATTGAAAAGTATTTCACTAACAGTAAAATATTTGGTCCATTTCATTGACCATAATATTTAAAATACACATTTAAATTTTTATGTCAATACCTCTGTTAATTTTTGAGATATCATGTTAACGGTGGAGAATTTTTTGAACATTAAAATTTTGAGAAAATTGACGTTAAAGGAAAATTTTAGCTGAATAAATATGTGACCTTGAATGATAGGTCAGGCCTTCCTTTTTCTAAAAAAAGATAAATTGTTTTGAAATGAGGAAAGCCTTAACTTCAAGAAGTAACTATTTTTAAAAATTCATCAATGTTGGCGATAAACAGTGCTTTTAACGTAGGCGGATACCTTAATTTAAGAACAAGAAAACTGTAAAGGCTTCATTACACTAAAACATCCGAGTATGCAAAAATGAATCGAATCTTCGTATTTTGATAAGCAAAAATGGTGGAAAAACCATAATTAAATATTTGTGGCAATTATGAAAATAATTTTGAATTTCAATTATACATTGCTATGAAATATGTTGAAAAAATTTAAAAATTGATCAGAAATAGTTGCTGGCAGTACTGTAATGGCAAAAAAGTAGGGTGACTGAAAGGACATTTTTAAAATTTTAAGTTTATATAAAAACATTTTTTCGCTGTTATAATTTTTGATGTTATCATGGGCAAATTCTAAAATATTACTTAATTTTCAATTTAAAAGTATAGTTAAGATTTTTAAAAATATATCTCTGAGATGCACATTTTCACTCTTCGAAATATATATGTGATAATTATTTTGCTCTTGTTCATACGATCTTCCTTGTGGAACATCAACATACACACTCAAAGAAGTATTCTATTTTATTATTAATGTAGGAATTGGATGGGACAAAATGCCCATTCAACCACATTTAGATCAATGTCTAGGGTCACTGATTAAAGAGAAGCTTTTAAATAAAAAAAGTAAATTTATTTACAGCGAAGAATAAAGAAAAGACAATAAGAATTACGACAGGACAGGCTATTTACAATACAGTAAAAAGTATCACCTTTAGATGCCGCCAAGGATGAAACCTAATCAAATGTTTCATGGCAAAACTATGTGCCACTGTTGCGTATTAGCGTATTAAAGATTCATATTATCGAATCGAATGACCCTCCTCTGTTTCCGTTTACCGAGCGAATGCGTAGTTCGCTTTTTCTCAAACTTGACGTCACGTGTCTTAGACTTTGGATCAGCGGTATTCAGTGGTATCCATGGGGCCATCTATTACAACAAACTGAAACTAAATATGGAATAGTAATGGCAGCTAATTAAATCTATACATTAATAGTTAATAGTTATTATTAATTATAGTCATGATTAGAATCAATAATATCTAGTCCATATGATAAATTCAATATATTAGTGACATATGAAGAATTATACAACTGAAAATCAGATTTGAATATATGCAAGGTTGTAGACATAATGGTTTTGATTCGGACAGGATGCCATATATCTGTTACATGCTATATTGACTTATTAAAAACTTTTTTAGTCTTTCGTTTCACTGCACAATTATTTAATATTCAAATTATTACATGTGGCTGGTCCAAATATTATGGATTTATAGTACTATCCGATAATTTTTTTTTATGTAAATGACCCGGTCTAGTTGAACAAAAGTACATTAATCAGCGTGTATTAATGGGCATGTACTGGGTGATTAGCGAATAAGCCCTGTACATGCCCATTAATGATTAATGTACTTTTGTTCAACTAGACTGGGTCATTTACATTAAAAAATTTTTATCGGATAGTACTATAAATCTATATTATTTGGACCAGCCACATGTAATAATTCAAAATTAAATATCTCTACGAAAAAGATCGATAGAATTATGCGGTAAACTGTACGTTTATTAGCAAAACTAAAAATAGTGTGCAAAAGTTAAATTATTTAGTTACAAAATTCGTTAACAGATGACGCACTGCGCTAAAGACTTTCTCTGATAGGAGTCTTTAAAAAAACAATAAAGTGATGCGGTCTTTGCAATCAAAATACAAGTTTTTCAAAATGTTTACCGTTCGAAGCAATGAGGTGGCGTAATCGAACAATGAAATTTGGCATCAAGTCTTTCAAGGTCTCAACGGAAATGGAATCACATGCAACACCAATCAACGATTCAAGCTCATCTAGAGTAGCGGGATTGTTTCTATAGACAATGTCTTTCAATGCTCCCCACAGAAAGAAGTCACAAGGAGTCAGATCGGGAGTCTTTTATCATTTTTGACGTCACACTGAAAGAGTCTATGGGCATTGTGATTAGAGCATAATCTGTTAACGATTTTCATTACTAAATTTTCTAAACTTTTGTACAGAATTTTTAACAATTTTCCTAATAAATGTACAGTTTACCACATAATTCTATCGATTTTTGCTGTAGATATATTTAATTTTGAAATCAGGGCTTATTTACTGATCACCCTGTATTATGTCAAAGGATAATTCATATTTTATTCCTAGGATGAGAATTTTGCTCATGCAGCTGAACAATTGGTTACATATTTGTGTCTGCAGAGTCTAAGAATAGACATAATTTTTAAAATGTATTGTTCGGTGTCCAAAAAGTTTGAAATATGGATTCTTGTCAAAATCTTGAAATCGAATTTTTTGACGATTATAATATTTTTTGTTTGTATATACTTCATAAAAACAAGAAAGCAAAAACATACAGTATTATAATTCTGTTTACGTGTCTGTCTATAAACATGATGACTCAAAGTAAGAAAAAATAATTTAATTAACGAATTTATTATTCAATTCTTAATATTAGTTCACAATATCCCTATATGTATTTATATATCTTGTTCAAATTTTCAGTCCTTAGTAAAATACTCTTCTTTATTCATCCACTCAAGTTCAAACACATTTTTTAAACTTGTAGTGGAAGACACTTGATATTAATACAGTTTTGTTTCAGGTATTAATACATTAATTAAATTAAATTAATTTTTTTATACTTTAGAGTTTTAGCAGTTTATATTGAAAATTGAAGCTCAGTCGATAAAATGCAAGGCTTGTGGTATTTTTCACGTGAATGTTAAAAAATGCGAGTCCAATTCTTGCGAAAATGAATAATTTTAAGATATTTATTTTTTATACTTAAAAATGTTTTTGATTATTTTTAATAAAAATTGACTTAATTAAAATTTTCTTTGTTGAGCAAAGAAGGAATTGAATTAAAAATTTTATTTTATATTTTTTTGTAATATTTGTAATATTTTTATTTCTAGAATTGTATACCAAAATGTACCAAATTTGTATAAAATTTTGGTACAAAGCCTTTAATTAAAAACTTAACGAATTAGATGAAGGAAATTTAGTGTACGATCATGACATAAAAATTACACATTTATTTAATGAAACATTTATTGATTTGATGAATCAGTGAACAATATTTTTTCGAAAGTATATACTTCCTTCACTTTTCTGCATAACTAAGTCATACCTAAAATGCATAATATCGAATTAATAAATAAGAAAATCGAAGGAAGAATCCTTGCGAATTTTTTTCCTCCTGACAAAATCACGAATTAATGTTAGTCTTAATTCTAAAATAACTGTTATTTATAAATGTAATACTTTTTTCATTCCTCGTTTTTGTTTCTATTTCACATTTAGGTCTGAGTAGATCCCGAATGATTGGTGCTCAAAAGTCAACGGGAAGTCATGTGATATTTTTAGATAGTCACTGCGAGGTCAACGCTGATTGGCTGCCCCCTTTATTACAAATCGCGTATGAGGTAAATACAGTTTCTAATGTATTAAGAATCTGTAATATTAACACTGTAATATTATTCACCTAGTAAGGAAGATAATTTTCCAGAAATATAATAAGAACTGCTAAATGGATACCAACCTATAAATCTTTGAACTTGGTCTGATATAAATTTGGCACCATTTTCCGAATTCGAGACGCATTTGGATACAAGAATAGAAACTGAATACTCAAGAATTTTAACAAAAGTTCCATTAAGACTTGAAATTCAGCATTTGCTCTTGAGTATTTGATGTCCTGTCACGAGAATTTATAAAAAGCGACGATGTGCCAACGAAATTGAAAGTTGAATTGAGCTCAAATGAATAGTTAAGCGAAGTCTATTTGGAATGTTGATCTCCAGTAAGGTCTATGAGTGGTTGTTTAATAGTGATTAGTTTCTCATATACTGCTGTTTACAACAAATGATGCTGTGAGTAAAGCCTACTGGGCTTCTATTTGATGGATGGTTTTTTTCCGCAATCGTATTGACTGAAGATGTCTTGATTTGATTAATATTTCACACATGTAGCTGTAATAAGATGACGCTCCTCTTCATTATATATCTACTGTAAAACGATGGTTGAATGCAAAATTCCGTGATAAATGTATCGACTTATAGAAGGGAATTTAGCAATCCTCTCTATACTTCTTTATTTTTATTTTCTAAACTGCTTACATTCTTCTATATCTAAATCGCTTCTTGAAGACATAACATATCTTAGCGAACAAATTCATGTCTTGCTTCCACATGATGAACTTGGATTAAGTATACATAAGTATTGTTAGAAGAGTGAAACTTTGTATAGTTGTCGTTTTCGTTTTTTGTGAGAGTGTTAAAAAAGCATTTACTTTGTGCCAAAAGTCGCTTTCACGTCAAAAACATATTATTCAATATTATTTTGTATTTTTATGATAAATATCTTTATTTTATTTTATTGGAGTTTTGAACTCTATATTCCAAATGTTATGCATCAAATTATAGTGTGACGTATTTATATTGTTACGGATTTTCTTATTCGCCGTGTTGATTTAAGTGTAGTGGGTTGCATGGTGTAAAAGATAACTAACAATGATCAGTCCTTCAGCAGAAAAGCACAAAGACGACATTTATTTACAGGACGAACACATGACGGATCAAAGAGGGCAACTATTTACAGACGACAAATATATACAGTGAAGACGAACACACAGGACACCACACAGTAGCTCTCTACAGCAGACAGTAGCCCATAATAACAAGAGTAGTCCACAAAAAAATGCGTAGTGACAACGCCCATTGCACAAAAAGTGGCCAGACAGGATTCAGCACCTCGGAGCTTTGCTCTACGGTCTTTCCAGAAGGCTTAAACATCTGCTGTCTGTTATCGGTTTCGCTGTCGATTTACTACTTCAATTCGCTTTTATTTCTTAGTTCAGGACACTACTCCGTTCACAGCGACGACACAATGGGCTACAAAACACGACACAGGCTTCAACATAATACGGCACAGCAATCCAGCACTCCTTCGTTGCTTTGGTATTCTCCCGGCGACTCTTCCATTCAGGACTCCTATCCACGACTAGCTCAAGAGCTCTCAGTTCAGGTCTACTCGATTGACCACCATCGCTCCTGCTTCAGTATGTCTGTTTTTTATAGCTCCCGGGAGGCCGAGCTAAAAGCTTCTGGACCAATCAGGAGCATTTTGAACGTATCTCTGTTCCAAATCGAAGGATCGGGAAAATTCTCGATGTTTCGGATATTATCCATTTTGTCACCAAATTCGTCACCAAGTCGTCGAATGGTTGCCAAGCTCAGGGTTCTCTAATGATATATCTGGGCACCGTCAAATACAGATCACTTTCTCTTGTGATGACATTATTTGTGAGGGAAGGTAAAATTACTGGTTAGTAACAATATTAAAATTCCAACTACCGAATTCATATCACTTAATTCCTTGAGTTGGCATGCAGTTTTGTATTTCTATCATTAAAATCGTCTGTTTCCCTCGAAATTGTTTTATACACATGCTTAATATTTTGTTCCCAGTGAGATTGTTCAAATTTTTATAATAAATATAAATTTTTAAAATAAGAACATTGATTTTTATTATGTTTAAAAAAATTTATGAGGTTTGAAATTATTAATTAGTGTTTTTGTTATTTAAATTTAATGAAGAACAGTAGGGCATTGTCATGATGGTATAGCAGCTCCTGTCTTCTTGTTTAAAATTGAATTTTAAATTAACCATTCTCACACCAGAAATTGCAAGCCGCTAGTTATTTTGCATATCCAGTATTATCTTGAGTAGAATAGGGTATATGTCTTTTGTAATATTTATAACTCTAAAGAAGGAAATATTCTTAATACCGTTTTTTTTTCTTCTTCTGTATTTTAGCATCCTAAAGCCTTGGTCAGTCCTGTCATCGATATAATCGATGCCGAAACCTTTCAGTACAAGCCGTCATCCGTAGACTTGAAAGGAGGTATATAACTTTTCTACTTACAACAGCGCATTTGGTTTATGAAGTTTATAATTTTGAATGCATTGATTTTTGTCTTTTCGGCATCTGTAGATGCAGGATATAGTAGATAGACTAGGATAGACTTTAATTTTGCATTTTTCTGAGATGAGAATAATTTTTTAAAAAATTAGTTAGATTAATCCTTTGATTATTGTAATTTTTGCAAACAAAAATTCTCCAAATATGGTATTTAAAAATTTTTAACTATGGTCTTACACAACGAAGACTAAATGTTTCTGAATTGAAAATATTTTTAGCCGCTATCCAAGATGGCGAACGCTTCACCATTTAGTGATGAGATCCAAGTTCATTCAATGATTATTACTAAAGGTAAATGATCAAAAAAATTAATATATTTGTACAAAACAATAATTATTAGCCACCGGAATGAAATTAGAACTCCACTAAAATTATTGATTGTGTGAAAATTTTCACGCTTTAAAACTAACATTTTGTAATAGTAGTTTTACTCATTTCACTAAAAAGACTGTCACTTGTGTCATTACACATGATCTGGAAGAAAGATATGGATAATGTTCCAAAAAAATATTTCTACATTTTACGTTTATTGGTACTTTTCCGTTATGCGGGTGCAACGAAAAAATCGCCAAATTATCGTTAATCGGAAAAAGTGAAAAATCGCCAAAAAGTCACCATAAATGCAAAATTACATCAAATTTCACATAGTTACACCTGGCGACTTTGTTCGCGTTTTGCTCACATTGGTGACATTTGTCTCTTCGTTTGCTTCATTTGGATACTTGACGTGCGTTTAGCTCACATTGGTGACATCTTGCTCCCGAATAACGGAAAAGTACACGTATATTGAATAATACGTATTAGTTGCATAAAGTACTTTTTGATTATTTGTTTAGAAATATTGTGTAAATATTTAAAACAGAGTAAAAATTATTTAAGATATTCAAATGATAGATACATCTCTGATTGAATTAGAGTTTAAATTTGTTTTTTTTCTTTGTTTGGGCATTTATTGATTTTTTTAAATGAATGGTTAATCGTTAAGTGATACATTTGTCAAAAATTGCGCTGTGTTAGACCTATTTTAAAAAATTATCAAAATAATTTTTTATTTATCATAAACTGATTGAATAAGCTGAACGTACTCATTAGAAGATTTTTTTAAAAATTTATTTTTAAAAATTTAGTCTTTTTACACCAGGCCATTAATGTATGCTTAAACTCATTTTCAGTGAGAAAAACATTATTACATTGATTTTAATTAATTAATATTTTATTAGTACATATAAACATATATTAATTTCTAATTGGAACAGTCACTCAATTATTGTTTTGAATTATGCCTAATATTAATCTTAACGTTTGCCTTCTTCAATCAAGTTATAAAAATACATAGTTTTTATTTAACAATTTTTCATCAACGATGAATAGAAAAAACGAGAGTTTTTCTATTCATCGTAGTTTCAACTTTTAAATAGCTGTTAATTATTTTATTTATATAAATATAGCTTTGTTGGAGGCATAAAACATCCACTGTTTTGTACAGATTATTTTGATATATAAATAATGTTTGGTTAATTTCTTGTTGAATTGTGATTGTTTAAATGAAACGGCCATAGTGGGAAAATACCGTTCTTCATGAAATAAGTTTTAAAAATCCGAAACTAGAGTGTTTAGTGAAAATACTTCAAGAAAAATTCTTATAAATCGAGAAATATTCCGAATGTTGATTACATCTTAGTATCGTTTGAAAGCTTAAGGATCAAGAACATTTTGAAGCAATAAAAAATATTCAACATTTTGAACGATTTTCGAAGTTTCAAGTGTGGGAGTAAACTTTAAGCAAAATACTTTAATCGGAAATTGTATTCTGATTTGTTGATTATCTTCATTAAAGATAATTAACATTATCTTTTTATTTTCTTTTAGGTTTCGATTGGGCTTTCAATTATAAATGGCAAACAGTTTCTAAAGCGGATTCTAATGAATCCTTGTACTTCAAGTAAATATCAATAAATTTCTGAATATTATTAAATTTTATTCTATTGTGAAAAATCTAAAGAATATTCATACAATTTAATTTAAACTTATGAAATCTAGTTGCAAATTTCTTCAAATTAAAATTCATCTGATGTACTCCATTTTATTTTAGAGCACATTTTTTTTTTTTTGTGCCACTTATTTTCTTCTTTCAGGTTACGACACCTCGCTCAAAACATTATGGGTGCTATTTCTTAGACTCAAAATAGCTCTTATTCCGTACTTAAGAAGCAAAGAATGAGCAATAAAAAGTTGCGTCAGAAACGCCATCTATGGGCATGAAGTTGTAACACTAGTAAATAAAAAAAATGAAAATCTTTATAATGAAAAAAGAAAATTTCAAGTTACTTTCTACAACTTTTTAACAATTTGAAGCGGTGCGGCCTTCTGCATTTTCTTTTCTTATTATGAGAGAATGACAAACAAACTTTTTTTAGTAATTAAAAAAAGAAAGAAAAGATTTTAATGGGGCAGTATGATTTGTGGATAGCTCTATAAGTATTCGAAAAAAATATTATTTAAAAAATTCCTTAAAAATAATAAATTAATAATATGAATGAATCTATAATTGCAACATTCAAATATCACATAATCTTATTTAAATCCAGATAAGCAGGATGTTACAATGCTATTATTTTAAGGTAATTATATCAGTGTTTTAAAATTTCGAGCCAACCGAATGAAATTTAAAGATTGCATCAATGCTTCATAAGATGTTTAACTTGGTTAATACATTTAAATCTTGAATGGATCCATTTAAACAAATGTGAAAAGGTGCCCTTTGAATTGAAAATTGAATTTCGATTCAATTTTATCAGACATTCGGAAATGTGAAAAGGGAAAGAGTGTAAGTTAAATATTGCATACATATATCTATATATTTTACATCTAGAAGCATGTTATTAAATATATAAATTCAGTAATTTCCATTAATTGATATAGTCAATTTGCTCTTTTTATCCCCTACTTACACGCATTTCTTTTTACATAATTATGTGGGTACTTTTTTAACGTTTATATCTTTTATACATTTTGTCTAGTAGGAATGAATAGAATATCACTGTATTTTTAATTAAAATTATATGAATAATCTTAATTCAACATAATCTGGAAAATGAATTTTCCCTAAGCTCTTGCATGTTTAGTTATTCTAGATGAAAGGTGAAATGTTGATTCATTATGAAATGCATTATAAATTTTGATTCCATTTACTACGTAAATTTATAAACTTATGTTACTAGGTGTCCAGGAAAATTTATGTCAGTGAGAAATAGCAATCAAATAGTTTCTTACAAATTCTTTGTATTCGGTAAAATAATATATTTGAGTGACATATTATCACGTAATTACGGAGTTCTGCATACAACATTTTTGAAAGATCTTGTTCTAGTCAAGGAAGAAAGGAACTCAATATAAACCTTAATGTTTTCTTTGTGTTACGGATTTGGGTGGAACAGTTCCGCAGTTTGGAAATAAGCAAGCATGGCAGAAAATGGGTTTTGTCTAATTTTATAATAACATCTCGTCTCATAATAACACTTTTTATATTTTGAGATGGATCTTTAAATCGCTGTGAAATGAGAAGAATGGCATCTGAGATGACACATACCTCTCTAAACTTTTACACCAAACTAATGGGAGCGCATTTTGCCCTGACGAAATACTATCATCCAATCAATCCAAGCTAAATAAATCAATTTTTTCATTCAATTTTTAATCCTATGATTTTTTTCCATTTTTGAATGATTCTGTTTAACATAGAGGTGATTAAAAAGTGACGCCATAATACCGTAAGATTTAGAAGCTCAAAGAATAGTGCATAAACGTTTTTAATAGCGCTATGATTTCATGGGACTCATTTCCATTAGAAAGGAACATGCACATAAAACGCAGAATTGAAATAAAGCAATTAAAATAACATGTCTATAATATCTGAAAGGTTAGTAGAATTATTAAAATGCTGTATCTAAATCATTGAATTAAAATTAAATATAACCTCTATTTTCGACGAACCAACAGCTAGTCATTAAAGGCAACTAGTGTTAGACATAATAAGTTTTCAACATTTGACATTTTCTATATCAAGCTGGATACCTATTTTCGAATTTCTCTGTTTTGGTGAAATTATTTTTATAATATGTACTGTTATAATTATAGTACTGTTGTAAATTGTTACAGTTATAGTACTGTTGTAAATTGTTATAATTATAATACTGTTGTAAATTGTTATTTAAAATTTTAGATTGGTAGATAAAAAAGACAATTAACAAATGAAACATAATTTTTTATTGCAGATCACCTGTGATACATGGAGGTTTGTTCCTTGCAAACAAGTCTTGGTTTAATGAGCTTGGAGGTCTCGATAAAGGTTTGGATGTATGGGGACTAGAAAATATTGGTAAATATTTTTTTCTGTGTCTAATTTAAATAATTAAGATACTCAAAGATAAAATAGCATAGTTTTGAAAACATAATGATCTCTATATTTTTATACTTGAAACTATAGATGATCTGAAAAAGAAAATTTTAATTGCCTTATTATCAACGAAATAATTGGGTAATTAGAAAGTTTGTAATTATGACTAGAATTTCTTTCGTTCATATTGAATATTTTATACATACGAGGGTGATCAAAAAATAGTTTACAAGGCGAAGGAAAAATGCTAAGATGCATATGTCGCGGTCACTTCTCTACATAATCACTAACCCTGTTGAGGCATTTATCACACCTCTGGACCAATTTGCTTAACCCGTCTTGATAATAATCAAGTCCCTGGCAATTGAGCCAGTTCTCGGCGCCGCCTTTTTAATCTTTGGCGTATGTGTTAGCGTAGTTGGGCCAATACGTAGGGTTGAATTACGCCAAGGATCGAACCTGCGATGTTTGGGTTTGAAGTTCAGTAACTTATCCACTATACAAAAATGGCCACCAATGTTTAGTGGTAGTTACTGGCTTATTAAGATGTCACCACAATATTCCCCTGCCAGTGAGCTCGATAGAGAGACGAAAGATTTTATTGCGATTGAACCTAGCGTTATGGCTAGTGTATGCGAATTGCTGCTGCGTCAAGTGAGTCCGACGACTTTTGTTGTTGCTGCATCAAATGAGTCTGACGACACAGGAAAGAGAAATATTTACTGAGAACCAAATAGGGGCTGAAAGGGAAGTGACTTCAGACCTTTCACCTAAAGGTTTCCAGCAATCTCTCAACTCGCTTCAAAAGAACGACATCATTTCACCACCTTTTTTCTACTTATGGCTTCTCTCCCGTACATTTCAATGATTTGTTTGTGAATGTACTATGGGAGACACATTCTTGGCCCATAGAAAACCGTGTCACAGCTTGCACCTCTGTGCATTTCTCTAGACGTCTTGCCATTATTGTCGCTGTTTCAGATCTCAGTACTAACTATTACTATCTGCTCGAACGACCGGTTTAAAACAGTTAGGGCTATCTGTCTCCACTCTGGGTTATAATATACCGGTACAACTTTGATATACCCCCCAAAAAAATTACTCGCCAAATATGGCACTTCCTACGGACTTTTTAGGGTTGCTGTTTGGCTATCTTTTT
>JAPMOQ010027013.1:265583-290160 GCA_026543055.1 Argiope trifasciata | reverse complement strand
AATAAAATTCGGTATTTAATTTTTGATTGAGGAAAAATTGAAAATATAAAATGCTGAATTTGTATTTTCCTATATAAGAAACTAATAACTTTGAATATTAGATCAAAATAAATATTAATATTTAACATTAATGTTTATTCAAAATATATAACCAGGTAAATTCAATTTGATTGAATTTATATTTTTATCATGCATATTTAAGATTATTATACACATGAATATATACACTGATGGAAAAAAAAATCACTACACTAGGAAGGAGCTGTGCTAGATAAACGAAACTTGGTAGGCGTGTTTATACATCTGAAAGATGACGTCGATTCAAATTTCGAGCTACGCGCGTAAGTGTGGCGCTAGTAGCGACGCTATGAACATACAAATGAGGTTTGCTTTCAATAAGCGCTGTAAGGTTCGTTATTTACAGTAGAGATTTGACGTAGTGGGTTAATGTTAGTCAAAGATGCCTCTGAAAAGACGAAGAAGCCATTTTCAACAGCTCACTGAGTTTGAACGAGGTCGTGTTGTAGGGCTGCGAGAAGGTGGGTTTTCTTTCCGCGATATTGCTGAAAGACTTGGCAGGAATGTATCCACTGTGCAAAAGTATTGGCGGAAGTGGTCAAGGGAAGGTACTGCCTCAAGAAGACCAGGTTCCGGGAGGCCATGTGGTACTACTGAGAGTGAAAACCGACGTATTCGGCTTATGGCTGTGGCTAATCGTACTGCGTCAGCAGCTGAAATTCAAGCTGCAGTTGGCACCACAGTGACACAACGAACTGTTACAAATCGGTTATTTCAAGGACAGCTCCGAGCCAGACGCCCTGTACAGTGCATTCCACTGACTCCAAACCACTGCCGTTTGTGACGTGAGTGGTGTCAAGCTAGAGCTCATTGGAGGACGGAGTGGAGATGTGTTGTGTTTTCTAATGAAAGCCGGTTCTACTTTGGTCGCAGTGATAGCCGTTTGTGGGGTAGAAGGAGGCCAGGTGAACGCCTGCTAGTGACCTGTCTGCGGCCTAGACACACAGGGCCTACTCCTGGAGTTATGGTTTGGGGAGCAATTTCGTATGACAGCAGGAGCACTCTCGTGATTATCTCCCGCACCCTGACTGCAAATTTGTATGTGAGTCTAGTAATACAACCTGTTGTTCTGCCATTCATGAATAGCATTCAAGGGGGTGTTTTTCAACAGGATAACGCTCGCCCTCATACCGCTGTTGTAACCCAACATGCTCTACAGAGTGTCGACATGTTACCTTGACCCGCTAGATCACCAGATCTTTCTCCAATCGAGCATGTATGGAACATCATCAGACTCCAGCGTCATCCACAAGCAGCATTAACCGTCCATGCATTGACTACCCAAGTGCAACAGGCATGGTACTCCATCCCCCAAACTGATATCCGACACCTGTCCAACACAATGCATGCACGTTTGCATGCTTGCATTCAAAATTCTGGAGGTTACACCGGTTACTAATGTACCAACATTTCACATTTGAAATGGCTCTACCTGTGATCTTGAAACTTTAATCAATTAAATATGTTACCTAGACAAATGTATTCCTAAAATGACATTACTGTACAATAATTTTTTCTTGGTGTTGGGATTTTTTTTTCCATCAGTGTATTTTATTATTCATTTTGATTTGAAATTAATTTAAAAAGCATACATTCATGGTGTTCTCATATACATATATCATGACTTTTTTTACTTTTTTTGCCGGAAATTTAAATAAAACGTTATGTTTTCCTATACAATGAATTGAATTATTTTATAACTCTACTTCAGTTCCAATTATATTTAATATAACACTTAAATACTTCATGCAAAAAAAAGAAGCACGAAACACGAAATATATGATTGTGTATGATACATTTCCCTACACATTTCAAGATTAAAATTTATAGCTACTTATTACCAAAAGTATATTTTAAAAATCGGATATAAAACAAATAAATCATTTATCAATTCGAATGTTATTTCCAAGGAAAGAAAATATTATTTCGAAATGATGTTGCCTATATACTTTCAATGAATAAGAACTATATAATTTCCAATTTCAAAAGGAAAAGGAAATTATTTTTTAAAATATAACTGAAACAATTGTTTTCGAAAATCAGGAGTTTAGTTATATTAAGCCCCATTTCAAAGCAACACTATAGTTATATAGGGACGACCATCGTAATTTTGAACAATTGCCAGATAACTAGGACGATATCTGAGCTGCCATCTCCTTCTTCAAAATTCCACACCACATCAAAAAATTTATCTTCGACTTATTTAACGTTCACTACATTCATTTACATGAAGGGCATTGGGTAGAATTGGGTATTGAATTTGAAATCCTATGGTCCCGAAGTCGAGACCTATAACCAAGCCAAATAAGCGCCATCATTTTTAAGTAAAGAAAAGAATATCGTTCAATATTTGGGCTTATAAACTTTTGATGAATATGAATTTTTAATTTTCAAATAAAAAGAAAATTAAATTTTCAATATATTACGTTTGACATTGTATTCGAAAAGTAATAGTATTGTAAATATGATAATTATGAATAGTAGATTAAAACGACTTCGGTTCAATAATTTGTAAAATACAAATATCCAGTTGAAAAATGAAACCGATTGTTTGTTAATGGAAATGATAATTACTCTTTGAATTTAAATCGAAATAACGTGGCCGCGATAGCCTAGCTGGTAGGGCTTGCTCCCGTGTTCGTTAGGTTCCAAGTTCGAATTTGTCAGGCGAAGATTCCGCTTGTGTGGTGATGACTGGGAGCGCGTAGAAATTTGTCGTGGTCACACTGTCCTCCGTTTCGAGAGTAAAACCACTGGGGTTTCTGGTTTAGAAGGGATCGTTCTCTGACTTCGATCGAAATTACGATCTGTGGTTGAGGGACTGAAAATGAAGGAATGAGAGACCTCCTCGTAGAAAGGGTTGAGACGAATGAGTGGCAAAGTCGTACTCTTGGTCATAGATGGCGCCAATGAAGAAAAATCAAGAGACGCATCCTATAGGCTCAAATCACTGTCTAGGTCACAGCCGGTATGTCCAATGGCAAGTGCCATAAGAAACAACACTACATAATTTTGTGATTATATTTTGCATTCCAGACAATTTTCTTTTTCTTCAACAAAATTTGCTTATTAAACATATTAGAATATTGTGATATTTTTGATTTTGAAGAATGGCTCTGCAACTACACAGCATTTTAAAGCAATTAATACATTCACTTATTATTAATATAATCATATTAAATATTGAAGCTAAAATTTTCAGAGTTCTTATAATATTTAAAAAATGAAAGTAATATATAATTTCTTTACACAAAAAAATATGAATCATATATCTGCTGATAATTTTTTTAAATGAAATTTTATCTATCAGGAGAAAAAGTGCTTCTCTAACTTATTATTGAATCCTCAGTTCATGTTAATATGCCGCCTATTTTTAAATAATTCTTAGAGCTCCATAAGGTTTGTTTTAAAGTATTACTTTCAATAGTTCAAATTAATTTGAAAATGACATAATTAATGAATGCTCGAATGAACTATGCGTAGTAATAATATGTTATATATTTCATGTTAGTTAAAATGGAATCTCTTTATCTCGTTTTCACTCATATCCCAAAATGCAAGATTTACGAGAGTTTATATAATGAAATAATTTTTATATAATGATATTTCACTTATCAAAAACTAACTTGATTCAATTAAATTATTACTGCTTTTGGCAAATTAATTATAAGGTGACTATGTTTGGGGATTTTAAGTTATTTAATATTAAGCCGGGATTACACTCGGCCAATTATAAGACGGCAAGTAGGCAGCACATGAGCAAAAAGGAATTGGTTTATGTTTGCCACAATTTCATAAGATAGATTCAGGCATTCCATGCTAAATTATATATTGCCAATTTGGCAACTCCAGAATTTTTTTTCTGCCTATCGCGAGAAAAAATGATGGATAATTACGCAAAGGAAAACGGTGAAATAAAAAAGTTAACATACGAAAGTGTGAAAAATTATAAACACACACACAAATTATCATAAACAATAAAGAATAAAAAAGACGAAATTAATTTATGATGTGTGACCAATAATTTCACGGCAAACAATAAAACATCGTCAAACTCGACAAACGCATGCACAGTGAGGAAGAATACAATACAGCGAATGTCTCTGTAAGGACAATTACAATTACAGCCTTTTTCAGCCTTTCAAGGCTTGCGCTGCCTATTTGCCGTCTTATAACTGCCCGATTGTAAACTCGGCATTAGAAATTAGGAATTAAAAGTAAATAAATGCAATATAGATATTTTTATCTCCAGTAGAGCATTAATATAAAAGTGTGTTTTTTAATTCATTTTTTCTAAGCAATTTTCTATATGGGGATTGTATGTTGGCTACGGGAAAACTTTATATAAAATTTGAGATTTATTCAGTCAACTTCACTTGTAATAATTATGAGGCAAACAATGAATAAATATGCCTATGCAAACACGTCTGTACATTCATGCATTTTATTCATACATACATTAATACGTCTATACATTCATACTGGGTTAGTTGGAATCTTTTTATAAAATGTGAGAGTTTTTCATTCAACTTCACTTTTAATAATTATGAGGCAAACATTGAATAAATATATCTATGCATTAAACATGTCTATGCATTAGACATGTCAATACATTAAACGTGTCTATGCATTCATGCATTCTATAGACGCCATTCTTCCTTTCAGTGTGTGACCTGTTGGGCGAGGGCATGGCTGCAATATTCGGGCCCCAGTCCACCGAGTCGAGTAGCGTGGTGCAGTCCACCTGCGGGGCGCTGGAAGTTCCCCACATACAGACCAGGTGGGAGTACAGGTTGAAGCCCAGGAGGCACAACATCAACCTCTACCCGCCCCCAAACGCACTCGGGGCGGCCTACCTGGCCTACGTCAAGGAGAAGAACTGGAAGATGTTCGCTATTTTGTACGAAACCAACGATGGTAAGTTCAACATTCGAATTACATTTTAGTTAAAGTATGAATCCATACCATTTATGCGATTCTTTCGTATCAATGTCTCATTCTTTCGTGAGGATTTAATTAACCTAAAGCCGTAGTCCTGGCATAGGGGTAGCATGTCTTCCCCGTGATCTGGGCGTCCCGGGTTCGAGTCCCAGTTCATGTATGGTTGTTCTGTGTTCGATCTGTGAGATGTATGAATGTGCCCCCTTGTAAAAAGGGTGTGTGAAAGCGAATGTGTGTATCATTTTCATATTAGCTAAAAGTCAGACTTCTGACCTCTGAGTGTGCAGGGTTCTATACCCTCAGCAGCTACTGCATCCCCTTTCCTTGGAAACACGAACAGGACATCATCATCAATTCACCTACCGTTTTGGAAGGAATGATAAATGCTAGAACATAGCAAGTTAATGCAACAAGCTGACACAGGTACAGCTATATCACTGAAACTATTTTCAAAACACTTACAGACAAATATGGCTCTGATGAGCACTTTATTGGAAAATTTCAATGTTATAATTGGTGAACCTGAATTCATTTATTATGAATAAATAAATTTTGTATAAAAAGCGACCATTCTTAAATACAACATGAAATAACTTTCTTTAGAATCAATAAACTGAACATTTCAGAAACACAGCTATATAAAACAAGTTCACTCATGGACTAATTGACTAACATTTTTCTCCGCCATTTTGCCCCTCCCTATTTAGTACCATTATTTGATATTAAATCATACGTCATTAGTAAGGATTATAATAATTTTTAACACCAGTCATTATTAGACAGAGTAGGGCCGAATTGAGAGAAGTGTAATAAAATTACTGACCTTGAAGTTCTTAACCTTTATTCAGAGCAGTTGATAAAGGTAATGACAGGGCTCTGAAATTAATTTGAGAGTATCTGTGCATTAAGGCGATTAGTCAATACATTAATCAGTAATGATGGCATATTAATATTTACAGAAGAAAAGATAAGCAATGAATCTTAACTTCCTTAAATTTACAGTTCAGCAGAGTTTGCATTGAAAAGGCGTTTGCACTTCCTTGCAAAAACAGCTTCCCTATTGGCCATTTGTTTATATCTATTACAAAATTATATATTTACTAACATGAAACAGATAATGATAATGAAATAAAACTGCATGATATGAAAAAAATCTTATGTTAGTGAATTAAAAATGTTTGAACACTTAATAATCCTATTAAAAAATAAAAATTCATTTATAATTTTAAATTGAATTTTACTTACACACAATCTTGAAGATATACTTTCTGTTTTCTGAATCAGAGCATTGAAAAAAATAAAGCTCAGAGCTTTCAAATAAGAGCCATTATAGCATACTTAAAATTCTTATCAAGTATACTTTATTTAAAATAAACTAATTCCTAGAAAAATTGCTTCATTATTTGTAATAATTAAAAATGTCATTAAAATCAATAACACATTTAATAAAAATGCATGTCACTAAAATTTTTGGTCCTTGTTTTGAAATAAAAACCCATAACATTCTATTTTTCCCCAAGATGACAGAGAAATTTCACTTAATTGCATTTCTATAAATATAATGTCATTTGATCTGGTAATAATACTAATACAAAGGAATCCACCATCACAAGATAAATGCACTTATCCTAAACACCAGAATACAAAACGCATTCCTTCAACAACTATTTCTAAACTACTTAATCATCTTATTAAGTGCATCAAAAATAAATTATGGCGTTACATTCAACTTTATTTGCGCGTACTCTTACACAAACATTTTCTGTTTTTTTTTAAATCAAAACACTGAAAAACATAGCACATAATATAATCTTAGATACAATTAATTGTATTATACTTTAAAATGCTCATATAGAATATGTTAACTCGAAATAAACGCTTTTTATAGAAAAGTTACTTCATAATGTATGATTATTTATTTAACACCACATCACACCACCGTTTCTAGACATCACGTGGTCCCTTTCCTGTTTGGTATAGATGTAGGTGGACTTTATTATAAATAAAGCAATTAAAAGTACACAACAATGAATGGGAAAGATAATCTATGACTATTAAAACTCTTAGCAAATTTAATATAGACATACCACCAAACCTTTTTGTCTTTCTTTTAAAATGAAAGCCCACAAAATTCGATTTGTCCCAAGATGGCAGTCATATTTCACTTAATGGAAATTACATAAATATAATTTCATTCTCTTGGTAATAATACTAATAAAGGGATTCCCCATCACTAGACAAATGCACTTATTCTAAATACCAAAACACAAAATACATTTCCCCAATAAAATTGTGTAACCACTTAATCATCTTATTATAGGCACCAAAAATCAATTATATTAGGTTGTTCGGAAAGTAATTTCGTTTCTTCCTGACAAAGGATTTAATTGCATTTTTCGCACCCAATTTCATACTTAAACCGCAAAATCATTTTATGTTTTAAGAGCTGATATAGCAAGGCTTGAGTGTGAAAAAGTGCAGCTGATTCTTCGCAGTAGTTTTTGGATGGTGCCCTTTTAAATATGGAGAGCAATAAACAGCATTTTCGTCATTTTTTTCTTTTTTGCTATAAAAGGTAAAAATGCTGAAGCCAGAAATAAATTAGCCAATATGTGTGGAGTAGATGTGTTAACAGTACATCAGTACCAGAACTGATTTGCAAAATTTTTCTTTGAAATGAGGAGGTCAAAAACCACCTCGATCAGTTTTTTTTTACAGCAAAGACCAAAACTTTTATGAGCGTGTAATCATGTTACTACCAAAAATATGGCAAAAGGTATTAGACCAGAATGGCAATTTTATAATTTAATAAATAATTTATTCATTAAACGAAAATTTCTTTTCATTTTGACAAAAAAATACGAAATGACTTTCCGAACAACCCAATAGTTTTAAGCTTAATTTTACTTGAATTAACTCTTGTAGAAATATTCTCTGTTTAATTAGTCAAAATAAAGCAGAAATTTTTAAATACAAGCGAATGATGTATAACATAAAAATAATGTGCCCAAAAATAATGTACCATATTTTAGAACAGTCATCAAGTATACTTTATTTAAAACAAATTCTGTAATAGAAAAATTGCTTCATTAATTGTAATTATTAAAAATTAGTCACTAAAATCTTTGACATATTTAATACAGACGCATATCACTAAACCTTTTTGTCTTTGTTTCAAAATGAAAGCCCATAAAATTCTATTTGTCCCAAGATGACAGCCAAATTTCACTTAATGGCAATTCCATAAATATAATGTCCTTCTGCCTGGTAATAATACTAATACAAAGGAATTCCCCATCACTAGAGAAATGCACTTATCCTAAATACCAGAAGACAAAACACATTTCTCCAATAAATACAGAGTTATTGGAAAATGTATGGTAGCTGACATTGCGGAATGGGTGGGAAACATTACAAACTCCTTACTTATGAAAATGTGAATCTCCAGGAAATGACCGTCGTTTATTCCGGAAAAATGAAGCCTTGCACTTTCCCGGAGAGGGCAAGCAAGCGGCAATCATCAATAAATTAACTTAAGTGCAAAAGTGCAATTTCGATAACGAATGCGATACCGAAAGTTGGAGCAGAAACTGCAAAATTGTGCAGTTTAGAGAAAAGATGCAATAAATTATTTTCGAGAGGTTTATATCAGAAAAGTAATTTGGGATGACCGGATATTTTTTGTGGATGGAAATTTCATAAAATTAGTATCTGAAATCGAGGCGAATTACTTTTTCTTGAGAGAATAAAGCAGGTACATAATCAGTTTTATGAACCGAGTAAGAGGAAAAATGATCTTTTTTTATTTGAAGCGTTTAATTTGGAAGGTAATATTTTTCTGCTTGGTGTTTTCGATTAAGTTAATATATTTCCAGTTTTTTTATTGAAACGATATGAAAATTTTGAGGGAAACTTATGTTAGTATTGCGATATTATGAAGTGGGTCATTTAGTTTTAATATCCACCTGACAGTTTCATTATAGTGTGGATTATCATGAAAATTTTTTTATCGTCTTTTGTTTTTGTTATTCATTTTCATTTTTACGAGATGAAATTATTCTTGTTGACTTAAAAACTGTTGAGAATTTTTTAAAGACTAAATGGGTTTAGTTTAATAAATTTTTGGTAAAACATAAGTTTATCAAACAAAGATCAACTTTGAAAGAACGCGTTTAAAATTAAATTAAATAAAATGAATATTAAAAGTAACTGCATATGAACTATAATATTATCGTACATTCAGATAAATCAATAGAAATAACTATTTAAAACAAAATATGTTTTTTGGAAAAATTGGATAGTAATAAAATGTTATTAATATATTTATAAAGATATAAATAAATATCGAAGTTAAAAACACCATTTCTTACTCTCAAAAAATTTGTGGTTAAACATAGAAATATTGATGAGTTCGTCCAGAATTTTTATTGTATTTTTTAGATGAAAAAATATTGAGATTTTAATGCACGTTTACATTGCTTCTTTCTAAAGTATTATAATTACATGACAATTATAAATGCAATAATTAATTTAGTGTAAATAGCATAAATAAAATATAAATAATGACTTAATAACTAAGCATACGTAATGTTTAAAAGAAGTGGAGATAAATGATAAAAAAATTACTCCGAATAAAATTATATCGATTTCTTCGTTAGCATATTCCTCACCTATAATTTGCTCATAATTTTGTTCTAAAGTGGTGACTAAATAAAAAAAAAATACTTTTCATAAATTTCTTTCAAGTACAAAGACATTTTTTTTTCTTTCGGTTTGCTATACATTTCAAAAGAATTTCCCTTTCTTTATTCAAGAACTTTCTTTGGAATTCTTTTACTTAGTTTCTCAAAGAAATTAACTTCTGGAGACAAATATTTACTTTGACTGAATAGATATCTGTATAATAGATACTTTAAAGATTTATAATGAAATTTAATCTTTAAAAAAGCTTTAATGAACTGAAATTTCTTCACAGATATCTTTAAATTAATAAATCCAATAAAAGCATACGCTTTTATTGGATTATTTTTAACTGAGTTGTGCTTGTATTATGGGCATTTAAATTTAAATCATACGAAATTGTAGGGTAAAATAATCATTATACAGAAAAAAGGACATACCTAAATATTTAAAATTTATCAATGATGCAGCTTCTTTTTGTGTTTACGTTTCTTTTGGGTTATGGGCGCGAACGAAAAATGAAATCTATGCCTTTGAATTAAATATCCAGATATTGAAGTATATTTTAGATAAAAAAATATTAAAATAAAATATTTTATTTTATGTTATATTTACAAATATTTTATATCATTTATATTTATAAATGTTTTATTTCATATTTAAATTTAAAAAAAGTATAGTATTTCAGTTTTTATTCTGTAAATATTGGATAAAGATTATATATTTTTAAAAAAATTAAGACATACATGTTTTTTTCTTTGAATAAAATGAGTTTAAACGCCAAATATTAATAGAAAAACTTTCATGCTTGAATTAGCAAGGACAGATTATCTTTCATCTATAAAAGGCATTATAAATTTTTAAAATAATTATAAACTTTCCTTGTAAATTTTAGGATATATTTATATTTTTAAAAAAACTCTGAATCAAAATTAGGCAACGTTAACTGAAAAATAGTCCAAGGTAAATTTGTTATTCTAATAAAAAAAGATGTTTCTCTCTCCAAACTTTTTAGTTTTTATCAAGCCTGTGGATGAAATACATGTTATGTGTCCACCACAAGAACACTTTCAAACGAATGTCTAAGTTTGAAGTACTCAATAAAGAAGCAGATTATTGTATTGATAGTTTATTTCACATATATATGAATTCATTCAAGTTTCTTATATTAACACCTTTAGTACTAAATTGGCTATATTAATTATTATCGCTTTTCACTTTTAAAAACAAATTGCAAAAAATAATTAGTAGCTGAAAATCATTTAAAAAGAAGTGAAGCAATAAAGGATCCAAAAAATTTTGCATTCATTTTATCATTTCAGGTTGAAAGTTCTCCACGTTCAATGCCATTTAAATTGATAACAAGAAAAGAAATAACATCCAGAATACCACCCGATTCCAAATGGAACTTTCCAACAGTAACCTGTTTCTCTATCTACAGCTGTAAACATAGAAATTTGTTGGGAAATTATTTTCTCGGTGGACCCACAATACAGGAAAAATTAAGGAAGTCTATAATTACTAACAAAAAATACTCAGAAATCCAATTACCTTAGTATTTGAAATTTGACGATTTGTTCTTGTTGCTAGATGAGTTGATCAGAATAAAATTATAGAACAAATACATATTTTTTTACTGAATATGTATTTATCTTTAAATGCGTGTATGAAGGTTTTAATATGGAATGTAATAAATTAACAGGATAATGTTTAGAATGCGATTTCTGTCCCAAATATAGGAATTGATTTAAACTAATTTCTGCCATGAAAAATACTTTATGTATGTGGAAAATAAAAGATGAATTGTTCTTTTCAGTATTTTAAAATGCCACCTTTCGACGATTCTATCTCATTAAGAGGTAAGATGTGGAAAAATGAGCACATTTCCAGAACACTTCATCATTCTTTAACCTTGATTTTCTCCTCATTATATATTTTTCGTTGTTTTTTCACTTTTATGTGAGTTTAGTGTCGCTTTTGACTGTATAATTTTTTTTTAATTCAAGTTTTTTATATTTTATTTACTCAAGGAACCAAAGTTCATTGTATAATATAAACATTCCCACATCTCATTTTTCCTCTAATTTCTATGTTGTCAAATTAAACCCATTTCAACGCATGCGCAACAGCGTGGACGGTTTTAGTACCCATTAACAAATAAACTACATATTTCAAAATAATATAGTTGCATTCACTTTACTTAGAAGATAGATAAAATACATAAATGGCAAAAAATAATGCATGAAAGAAGGAAAAAGTATAAATAATACATGAAAATAAAAAATAATATTCGTAAATATGATTATATCAATAAAGAAGAGAAGTATAAAGTGCCCGAAGAAAAGTCAACGAAATAAACAATAAAATAGTATTTCAAAAGAATACAAAATATTTTATGTAAATAAGATAATCCAGATGCCGTGCAAAAATTGGTTCAAAAGTGTCGAAAACAGTAAAATTGTTCTTTTATTAAGAAGTAAACACTTTCCATTTCAAGATTATCAGTAGGTTATTAAAGAGAAAAAAATCATTTAGATTCAGTCGAAGAATCCGTCTAATTTTATTGTGCTACTGATTCAAAATTGGAAAATTTAAAGATATTTGTGTTAATAAGAACATAACCCAATTTAGTACTTTAAGTCAATTTTCTTATTAGCATAATGTGTTATTAAAATTCAATAATATTGTTAAAAATTAATTCTTGTTATTGAAAATCAATTATGTCAAACCACAGGATCATTGAATATTCCAATGTAGCACTCTCTGTTTTTTTTCTTTTTAATTTGGTAATTCAATGTAATATTAGATAACTTGGATTAATGAGAGGGTATATTAATTTGCCGATATTTAGTCTGAATATAACAGAAACCTATCAAAAGAATTTGGAAACAACGTAATATTCTTTACTGTTTAATCTAAATATTTACTTTTATCTTTTGTTTAAAAAAAAATATTTTGCTTAGTTTGTTCCAAGTATTTATAATAAAATTTTCTGTTGGATTCCCGACTTGGTGGAGTTTAGAAATTTAGTAAATTTTCTTGTTCTTGATGAAAATATTCCAATTTATTATTTTCAAAGCTTTATCGGCAGCTCAACAAACAACGAACATAATTTTATAACAAAATTGTTTTTAATGTTTTTTCTCTTTATTCATTTGATAATGAATATGAGGAAAGATGATTTTACGATTTCATAATATTTATAAATGGAATTAGATATTAATATTGGGCAGTAATAGGAAATTTAAAATTTAAAAATTCAGTTAAGTATGCTAATGAAGTATTTGAATAAATGACATTTTATTAAATTTAATCATCACCTTCCTTCTGATAAATTTCATATGAAGTCTTTTAAATCAATCACTCCAAAGTAATTGAAAATGTTCACTTAATTCACTTTCAGATATAATTATAATTAAAATAAAGCAACTACTTAATTCACTTAAAAGATGAAAGAGTTCTTGGGAAATCCAACAACAGCTTTTCAAATCATCTAAAACATTTTAATAAGCAAAACGTATTGATATTTCTGATTAAATTTCCAGTTAATAGAAATTTATATTACGATTCGAAACCATATAAAGCTTTATTCGGTGTAAAATAGTAGAATTTTGCAATAAATCTGACAACTAATCCAATTAACTTTTCAGATTCCTTTTCTCAAAAGTCAGATTTCCATTCTATTTCCTAATTTAAATGCAATTCGATTACGATTTTGATTTGATTCAAAATAAAGAATAATTGTGTAATTTATTTCGTGCTGCTACTTTCAAGGTCTTTATTAATCTGATTTCAGAATTATCATTTTAATATAAAGGTTTCTTTTATTGTGTATCACATCACGATTAAATACAGAAAATAAAATCGTCTGCTTGACTAAATCTTCAATATTTTTTTCTAATTTCAAAATATTTTGAATTAATAAGTATCGTTTGGCATTAACTTCGAGATATTTTTAAATATTATTTCACTTGATCTTTTATAATAGATTCTTCAGTTTTGTTGTAGATAGATTTTATTAGTTTCAAATTATTAATCAGCTGACATTTTTGTCTTAAACATATTGTGCAATAATTTATCCACACCTATAAGTTATCGTATTCCATAATAATGTTACTTAATAAGCTATATATTTTAAGCTACATAAGTAGTTTTAAAATACCTTTAGTCAGGAAGAATGGAAATATATTTTACCAGAATTGAAAAAAGAAATTTAATAACTCAGGATTATTTATAACAGACATAAATCATGTAAAAAGATTATTATTAATCAGTTAAGACCGTTTAAAGTAGATTTTAAAATATATAAAATGATCATCATTAATAGTTTTCTGGAGATAAAACAGAGATATTTGTATAATTACTGTTAGTTAAAAAAATCATCGTAATCCTAAAGGGTATTATTTCATGTAATCAACTGATCTTTTTCTTGTTGACGATGATGATCCACGAAAAGGGGGTGCAGTAGCTTCTGAGGGTAAAGACCCCTGAGCTCCCAGAGGGAAGAAGTCTGACTTCTAGCTCAAATGAAGGTGACCCACACATTCGCTTCCTCAACCCCTTTTTACAGGGGAGGGATTCCTACATCTCACTGAGAGAACAATGAACAACCATGTCCTAACCGGAACTCGAACCAGGAACACCCAGATCGCGGGGAAGACTATGCAATGATGCCGGCGATCTTTTTCTTGCAAGAGGTATTTAAGGAAAGTGCCTTAAAAATTGAATAAAAATGAATGATAGATCTTTAAACGTATATTTAAAACATATAATTGATTTAATTTAAAAATATTTTTTTCGATTTCTATTTCATGCTGAATTTTTATCGTGCAACATTTATAACTTACTAATAATGAATTATAATTAGGAAACTTATTTCGTTAAATAATAATAAAATAAATCTATTGAATTTCGTTAACGTAACTTTCCCCCACAAAGAACTGCAAGTTTAATTTTGGTTATCTTTAAATTGAAATACTTCTTAAAATCTCACGAAAGTTGTGGAAATGAGCAAAATTACAAAGTCTTCTCAAAACAACCATTATTAGATGAAGAACCATCCTGCATGAAGTTAACTGCCGCATGTCACACACATCTTTGATGCAAGACAAGCACATCGTGGACTCATAAAATGGTAAAATAAACTTCTTCATCGTGAAACAGATTTTTCAACAGAATATAAGACAATATTATTAAAAAAAAGAAGGAATTGGGAATGAAGGAAGCTGTGAAATCAAACCAAACCACCATATTCAGAGAGTATAGTGGTCATATATTCAAAGGTATTTATATGGTCCAGATAAGACTTTTATGTATTGATGTTTTCATGCAATGAAAAAAAAGGATGTTTCATGGTTTTTCATGAATGGATTTTCTCTATCCACTTGATTGCCAGCATTTATAGCGACTCAAGCTCCACTTGTGCAAATGACGATATTACAAAGACTTAAAGGGGAATAATTGGTGAAATGACTTTAGCTTTTAAAGGATGCAGATTCAAGATTGCGTACAGAATGAACGGATCAACATTTCAGAATCCATATTACTCTCTCAATTTCACATGCAATGCTCCCAGCTGATGCCAAGGTGGCAAAATTCTCCACAACACTCTGTACATGATCCGCACAGGTGGATGGTCTACTACTTCGTAGATAATTCATTAAATGCCCCGTTTCCTCAAAACGGTGTGCTAAACTCAGTATCATCTATTAAATAGTCCTTTTTTTCGCACTGATTCCTTTCAATTAATATTACTTTCACAGTGCTTTATAAGATTCAATGTACTTAAAGAAAATTTTAACCATCAATATTGGATCCAGTACATATAACAATGAATAACGGATTTATTTCTAGCTTTATATTCTATACCTACACTGAATTACATAAAATATGGGTGCCATCTGTCAGTCAGGCTTTAATCATTATAATCGTAAAAAATTTAAATAAGTTTCGGACATATTCTCACAAAACCACAATTCTTCCAAAAATTATATTTTTACCAGCGGGTGACCGAGCTCCGCTCGGAGAAAACAGGTATCGAAGCTAACTCGAAGATTTAAATTTTCAATTGTGATTTATCAAAACATGCCATAAGAAAATTTGTTACATGCCATAAGAAAATTTGTGAAACCATTGGTGAAAAGATAACCGGTTAAAGTGCACCATTGTGAACTAAAACACTATTGTAAACTATTCTAAAGAGTTTGGAAAGGGAACTATTCTATACAAAGGTAAAGTAAAGGTAAAGATTGAAGTGTGTTGAAGTTCAATATTTTTGACAAATTTATTTAGAAAAACCAAACATATATACATACATAAGAAATATTATAAACCTATAACAGCATAAACATAAAACTTTATTAGTTCGCCCTATTGGCTATAGATGGCAGCACGTTACCACTTGAAAATTCAAGTAGCTATTATGGCGAACTAATAAAGCTTGAAAATATCCTATCTGTAACCCCGAACTGCTCGACCGTAGCGCTTCAAAACCAGCGCCAATCGATTCCTCGTGGCCAAAAACCCCAGACCCCCAAGTTTACCGGAGTTTATTAATTCTGGGGCGATTTTCGACTTGGCAACCATTCCTCGTATTATAGTATTAGATTATGATTTTTTTGTTGTTTTAACTAACTTTTGCTGATCTATGCATATTGTATTATAAAGTAAACATATATTATTCTTGTATTCACTTAGACTGGAAATTAACTCGTAGCAATTTTCTATTACAGCACTTAAATATGATGGGTAAGCCAAATTATAATATGGTAATTTAGGTTTGAACAGATTATGGGATAATTTTTTAAAATTTCATTCTGTGCTTACAACTGAAAATAATTTTCCTACATTTTGGTTCATTTCTTCATAAGGAGTTGACTGATTGAATTCACTGGCATTGCTGATAGCAACTTTAAAAGTAATTCAATGACATTTTGCATTTGAAAGAAATGCGACTTTCACATTTTAAACTTTTTTTTCAATATGACGGTGTTGAAATTTTATTATACGAAAGTTGTTCAAATATTTTACGTAATGCTTTTTACTATGTCAGGTGTTATTTACTATATATTTAGCATATCTCTCTTGAAAAAGGCGTTAAAATCAGGTCAGTAACAAAATTCTAAAAAATATCTCTTATTTCTACAAAACGAGTAAGTATATTAAATAGTTTTGTTTGCTCATGATGCTGTTGAAATTCAAATATGACCCCAAATTTTTTTACAAATACTATCAATTCATGCAGGAACATATCATATATTATTTCTTTGTCACAGTATGTTTCATTTATGTGAAAAATATTCAATGTATTTAAATATAAATTAAATATTTGCATTTGCTTCACAGACAGTGCATGAGCAATTTTCATTTGTTTATTCACACTACTTGTCAAACATCGTCGGATTTCGGAACCATTTGTTACAATCGTGCTTATAGCCTCGTAATTTTGCCAATATAATATTTAATGCATAAACATATTTTCGTTTTATCAGCAAATAGATTTTTTACGTAGTATATTTGTGTTGTTGTTGTCGTGCCCTTGTTTTTCACGAAAAAGGGGTGCAGTAGCTTCTGAGGGTAAAGACCCTTGAGCACCCAGAGGGCAGAGGTCCAACTTACAGCTCACACACGACTTATAGCTCAACCCTTTTTAGGGCTTGGTCGAATTCAGTCTTACACTCATTCATCCATCAGCAAGTCAGAATTTAGATCCAAATCAGAGACCGACTCATCCCTGATTCACTGCCCCCAGAGGTATCGTTTTGTAATGGGAACTTGGAGGACTTTGCAGTCTCGGCATATTTAACGTGCCCCAACTGCCATTAGCCAACACGGCGGTCTTTGGAAAAGACGAGGACAGAACCCGCTACCTTCCGGTTACAAGACTGATGCTGTACCAACCTGGCTACCGCGGCCTTATAGTACATTTGTAGAATTTGAAAATAAAATTTTGATATGTTGAAAAAACCCAAGTACATTCGAAAACTTGAGGAGGAGGAATTTATTTTAAATTACCCCTTGAAAGTTGAAGAGGAAGAACATCTTTTAAATTGCCATCAAAAATTTTCGTGATAAATGCAATTCCTTTTAAAAAATTCTAAATGTATTCGAATGTTATTCTCTTTGGTTAAAATTATCTGTCTGATTGTATAAATGAATTGTCTTATATAAGACCGATTGCTTTCTATTCTCTTTGCTAGAGGTTTTTCGACTAATATATTTCAATATTCTTTTTACTTTATGAATCTTATCTTTCAGATACATAGTCTCAAATATTAATGTCATGAGATGAAAATTAAGATCTTGATTCCCTTTATAAAGTTTTATTTTTAACGTGCTTTGTCAGATGTCAACTTTAATCAATCTCAAGTTAATCAAAACGATGAAAAAATATAAAAACCTAAATATAAATATAATCTTCCACTGCGTCTTTAATGTTAGCTGTTGAAAATATCCCTTTCATTTTGGTATGGGTCATAACTGACTGCATTCTACCACAGCAAATCCTGTCTATACTGCTACGCTCAGTAGTGGTGGGGTGGTCGGCTGTATGCAAGATGAGAAGAAGATCATAATTGAACGAAGAAATGTTTCTGCAATTAAAAACTTACATAATTTTTTATACTTAAAGTGACTGATTTATCGGATTATGAATGAAACTAAGCAGGAATATAAAGTTATTCATTATATTTTTTCCTTTCAGGATCAATTTTAAGATTATTACTAATATTTTCTTTCAGTGATATTTATTTAATATCGAGCATTACTAAAATTTTCTTTCAATGCTATTTATTGTGTATCAGGTATGGTTAGCATTTCCTTTCAGTGTTATTTATTTTTTATCGATCATTGCTAATATTTTCTTTCAGTGTTATTTACTTTTTATCCTTCACTGCTAATATTTTCTGTTGTTGATTAGGATTTAAAGCAGAAGCTACTGTATTTATAATGGATGTATGAGGTAAAACAGGTAATGATTTAAGCAAAAAAATTCACTATACCGAATATTTAATAGTATAATGAGTAAAATTTGGGAACAGAATTTATTTTTCAACGGAAATCTAAGTCTTCCCTTTCTCTTTCAGCCCTAATCCGGCTCCAAGAGCTGTTGAAGGATCCCATCATCAAACAACGCCGAGTCATTGTGAAGCAGTTCGAAGAGAACAATGACTACAGAAAAACCTTGAAGGAGCTGGGGCGAAAGGGCATCAAAAACTTCGTAGTTGACGTCGAAACCCCAAATGTGCCATTACTCCTCAGACACGTAAGTAGATACCATTTGCTACAAACATTCAAAACTATCCAAAAGATCAGCCCAGCTTATCTCAAGTGTACTCCCATGAGCAATTAGGATTTTGTGATAAGAAATATAAAGAAGGTTGAAATACTCTCGTCTAATTTTCTGCCTGAATGTTGGCAATTTTTACATTTACTTCTTACCTAGGGAACATTTGTATTTATTTTTTATTTTGGTAACATTTGTATTCATTTTTTATTTTGGCAACAATTACTTTTATTTCTTATTTTTGCAACACTTGTTTTATTTCTTATTTTGGTAACATTTGTTTTATTTTTTATTTTGGCAACAATTACTTTTATTTCTTATTTTTGCAACACTTGTTTTTATTTCTTATTTTGGTAACATTTGTTTTATTTTAATTTGACAACTTTTGTTTTTACTTCTCATTTTGGAAATATTTATTTACATATTTTTTTATTTTGGCAACTTTTGTTTTTACTTCTCATTTTGGAAATATTTTTTTTTATTTTTTTTTTTATTTTGGCAACATATTTATTTACTTTTTATTTTGGCAGCATTTGCATTTATTTTTTTTATCTAGATAATATTTGTATTCATTTTTTATTTTGGCAGCATTTGTTTTCATTTCTTATTTTGGTGACATTTGTTTTTATTTCTTATTTTAGAACATTTGTATTTCCTTTTTATTTTGGTTGCAATTTCAATTATTTTTGTTTGATAACTTTTGCCTTTACGTTTTTCAGTGGGATAACTCTAAGCTCGATAGGAATCTAGTATACCTTCATTGAAAATAAGAATTTTGAAACTTTTTTGACACTGGAAATAGAATTTGAAAAAGATCTTTGATTTTCATTGAAATAAATCTAACCAGCAAGAAAAAAAAATGCTGCAACTTTCCATATTATTTCTTAAAAATTGTAAATACAGTTTTCTTAAGAATATCAAAACAAGAAATATCTTTTTTATTAGATTTTGAATTTGAATATATAGGACATTTTATAGTGATTATATTGTGCATTTAACCTGAAAATGTTTACAAATATAATATAATAACTTCGATACAAATATAATATAAATATAGAGTTAAACCCTGATAAAACTATTGATTTAGAAAAAGGACAATGAAAATGCGTACTGAGTAATCATTCACAAACTCTACAAATTATCTAAATTTCAGCATTTTGGTTATATTCTTGAATTTCGAATTATGCTTGAATACTTCTAAATTATATTTCTTATTCGTAATTCTGTAACAAGCAAACTAAAGTTCAATGTTTTCAAAAGTACAACTACATTCTAATCCTTGAGGTGACGAGCCATGCTTGCCGAGGTGACCTGGTGGTATGTTCTCGACTTCGGTACCGGTGGGTTGCAGTTTTGAGGCTTTGTTCCACTGAAGAGTCGCCGTGTAAGCGGGTCTGGAGCGCGTTAAGTCAGTCGGGGTCAAAACAACTAAATTTTAACTTTACCTGCATTTCATTTGTTACCTAACGATAGATAAATAGATAAAAAATGGATGTTGATATAGATGAGGACTAAATATTGCAATTTTCTAAGGAAGGTTAGTTTGAATAAATTATTTATTTCTTGTTTAAGTTCGATGTATGGGAAATCATATTTAGATTCTCCTTAAACTAATAGAAAAACTTAAGTTTGACTTTATAAGAAATAAGTTAGATAAAATTATTGTTTGAAATTGTACTTAAGTAATTTAAAAATAGATTACTAACAAATTAATCTTAATAGGAAAAAATAATATGCTATTAGAAAATAAAAATATTAATTGTCTTTGCAAATTAATTTATTTTCAAGACAAACTAATGAAACAAAACACTGACTATGAAAACTGGTTTCTTCTAAATTAAATATAAAGATAAAAATCTCTATAGCGAAACATTTTGCAACAAATAACTTTATTCCTGACTTCAAACGCTTATTTTCCTCTGGAATGTTTCCTTTATAAACACATAGAAGCCCTCTTTAATGCTTATCACAGAGTTTTATAACTTTATTTAAACAAAATCCTTTTTCTTCCAACAACCATTAATTTAAAGAAATGAAATGAAAACCTTATTTATATAAAGTGCATGCTGGAGTTAAATAAGTTTTAGGAAATTAAATTCTTAAGGCATGATATACATTTAACATTCAAAGATGAAATATTTATTTTCATTTAGCTTTAAAAAGTTGAAATAGTAAGCTGTATTCATTGCTATAATTCTTTTTCTTATAAGCTATAAAAACTATAATAAAATTTATCTTACTCATTTCTGCAACCTTACTCCCATTTTTTTTTTTTTTAATTTTATTTTATTCAGCATGAGCTTCAAGTGATCTGGAAGAAATAAGGTCTATTTCTACTATACAAAGGAAGGATAAACGAGGAAAGGAAAATTCTTAAAATTGATCGCTATATATAATTAATTCAGCGAAAAAATATATAAAAATGATTTTAAAAAACAAGACTTTTTATTGTACTTTACTCTAGACTAAATGATATATTCGGAGCTGTCAAGTATTATCGTCTGATGTACTGTCTACTTGCAGTACTAATACATTAGAACATTTTTATAGTTTTGAAATAGTTTTTTTTCGTCGCCGATTTAAAAGAAATCCTTTCAGTATAAATTTACAGAAAAATATATATAATTACCCACCAGAAAAGAATTCTCTGATTGTTTTATTCTTAATAAAATGATATACACACAGTTTGGAATAGTTTTTCATTACAGATTAAATCAGATAATTTTAGAAATAGTTCAGCAAAAACACATGCATAAATAAAGAGAAGATGAAAATCAAATTCAATTTTATTTTATTCTAAACTAAATTATATGTCAGCCGTTGCCTAGGAATAAAAAAAAATTCATTTAACGGAAAAAAATATTTTTCTGTAGAATTCTTTTATCTTCGAATGCCCTATCTAACTGTAGTACTAATATAAAAGAATATTTTTATTATTCTGAAATAATTTGCCATTGTCGATGAGAGCAGATCATTTTAGAATTAATTCAGCAAAAAAAAAATACATAAATAAAGATAAGATAAAAAAATCTCTAAAAATTTTATTCTAGGCTAAATCATATGCCAGAAGTTATCGAGAAATAAAAATAATTTTCAAGTGCTATTAAAAAGAAAAATTACTTTCCTCTGAAATATTATAATCATTTTATCGTCTGTAGTTGCTTTCAATACTAATACAGCAGAATATTTTTATTGCTCTTGAATAGTTTTTAATTGCCGATTAAAACAGATCATTTTAGAATTAATACAGCAAAAAATGCATAGAAATAAGGATAGGAAATAAAATTCGCTAAAACTATTTTATTCTAGACTAAATAATATACCAAAAGCTATCTAAGAATAAAACATTTTCATGTGCAGTGCTTTAATGGAAAAATTACTTTCCTATAAAATATTGTAATACTAATAAAGCAGTTTCTGTCAAACTGCAGAGCTAGCAGATTTTTTTCATTTCATTGAAATGATTTGTCATTGTCGATTAAAGCAGATAATTTTATAAACATCAACAGCTGATTTTTTTTAGTATGTTTGCAATATTTTTTATACTAATTCTTAATTTAAATCACAAATGCTGAAATTTAAGGAAAATATACTAAATATTAATTAAATAGTAAAAATTTCATCAATAAAGATATTTGAAAATAAACTAAATCGATAATTTTTCTGATTCAAATTGTTAATCAAATCTGCTTCTAATATTTTTATCAAAATTTTGCTTGGCAAGAATTTTTTGCATATAAATTCGGTCATCAGCAATTAAAAAAAGCTTAATTTGCTCATGGAACGTGTGTTCCTTGAATTTTTGTTTAGATTTGAGTGGTGCATATACTTTTTCTTTCGCCACATTTAAATTTCTAATTCAAACGGGCAGTGGAATTATATTTTAAATTAATAATTAAGAGTTCTACCTTTTCGAAAGAATTATTCTATTTATTGTGAAAATCGTCAGGGTTAAAGCATTCTTGTGCCTATGTATTAAAATATAAATGCATCAAATTTCTTTAAAAAAATTTAAAGCGAAATATGTTACTTTTTAAAAAATAAATATAATGTGTAAAAATTTCGAAATATTCCTACCGACTTAATTTTTATTGTGCTTCTATTTTACTGTTTTTTCTTATTATCAAATGTAAATTTATTTGGAACGCAATTACATAGGATTTTGTAATTTTAAATGAATTCTAATTTTTTAAAATATTTTTTCATTTATGCTTACTAACTTTTCATGGGAATTTTATGTTTTTCAGATCTAAAATTATTTTTTAACGTGCTATAAAAGCTAAAAACATCAAATTCGTTTCCTATTATTTAAATTCTTAGCCAAAATCTATAGTATCGATTTCACTTAATTTATTCAAAAATTAAAATGCCTGCAATATTCCATATATATTTAAATCTAATTACAATATCATTTTAAGAAAAATCATTAAGATGAATGTTTTTGTTTCCTTGAACAATACTTTTATAACACCGTCTTATTTCAATCTATAAACATACGCTAAGGTAATGCAACAATAATATAAAATTGCACGTTTTCCTTCCTTTTTTTAATTTAAAGTCCACTGTTCCTTTAAAACAAGAACAATTAATTCAGACACGTGAAAAATCTATATAAAATTAGTGGTTGAGTAGTATAATATTTCAACATTAAAAATAGCTATAAAAATCATTATATCAGAATTCTGTATACTAAAATTTTTAAATAATTAATATCGTTTCAAAAATTACATAGAAATGAAATTTATACGATAAAAAGATAAATTATATATTTTAAGATGTTGCAAAAATATTTTTTTTTCTAAAATTATTATTTAAAAAGAAGAAAGTTTGTTTTATTTCTTGTTTTTCATAGCTTGAAGGCTTTGCTGTAATTAAACATCTGCTTTATTTTCATGAGAAGAATTTACATTTTTAAAGGAATGTGATGAATATTATTACTCTATTGACATTAATAATTATTATGTCGTGACTTTATAATTGTATAAAAATATTCAGTACTCCGTATATATTTACATACATTAGAAACAAAAAAATCACTTACCCACAGGTAATCAATAATTATGAAGCAAAATTCTTAGAGATCCTTTGAGAACTCACAGAAAATTTGCTTGTTCCAGAAAGCTCATTTGGGCTAGTATTTCTTAAGAACAAAGCACACGCTCCTGATATTCAATCAATCATGCTTAACAAAAGCTGGAAGAACTTGGTATAAATTTACTGAACGGGTGTTTATGGATTTTTCGCAGTTAATCGACTTAAATTAAAATGAGTTGAGTCTAGTTTAGCTATATTGACGTCCCGTTGTAAAGCAACACTAGGGATATTTTAGGACGGACCTCGTCATTTTGAACTGCTGTCAGATAACGAGGAAGAAGCCTGAACTAGTACCCTTCTCTACACACCAAACCGCACCAGCGGGAGGACGTTTGACCTGGTAGATTTAAAGTGCAAAAGACCCCCTCACACGACGTTTCCTCGGTGGAATACAGTCTCGAACCTGAAGCCCTCCGGGTCCGAAACCGAGACCTTACCACCAGGCGACAGTGGTCAACTTAACATTGAGAGGATAATGTTTAGGTTTCAGAGTAAAGGAGA